>JAQGCC010000354.1:0-40280 GCA_034698905.1 Xestoiulus laeticollis | reverse complement strand
GGCTTATGCCAACACGTTCGGAAAAAAATGGCGACGGCTGTATTGATGCCGTTGGTTTGATGGCGTCATTTTGTAAGACATCTGTAATCAGGTATGCGAACGATCAGCCTAATAAACGTTTGCGGTTTAATATAATAGGATAATAACATCTGTTTCTTTAGATGCACAATATGCGTACATGTGAACATTTTTTTCTTATAAATGTACCCGTGGGTGTGTATATGGTCATCACTTTTAGTGGACCTTCATATAGCGTATCCCTCCAAGTAGCACACCCCATGGTTCGGTCTCAATGGGGTGTGCTATTTACAGGTTTCACTGTAATGTTTGCACTTGTCCCTCATTGCCTGTGTATACTTAAATTTTGCAGTGCAGAGTCACAGCGGTTTAAAAGCAGGCCCAAATCCCGATCGTGCAATGAAGCTATATAGGCCCCTACACATTTGAAAGTTTTCTTATATTACGCTGCCTAATTTTCGCTATGCTGCCTATAGGTTTTCTTAAGCTTTTTCGTTAATTTTCTTACGCATTGTCGAAGTCGTCTGCTAGTGACGTCAAAAACACGGCGTAAGGAAAATTAAGGTAAAAGCGTAAGAAAACCTATATTAAGGCAACGTTAAGAGAATATAAACTGTTTCTATTCTCTTATGTTGCCTTAATTTTCCTTACGCCGTGTTTTTGACGTCACTAGCAGACGACTTCGACATGGAGTAAGGAAAATTAAGGAAAAAGCTTAAGAAAACCTTTAGGCAGCATAGCGAAAATTAGGCAGCGTAACGTAAGAAAACTTTCAAATGTGTAGGGGCCTTATGTGAAAGGTTTTACATGAAAAACAAATTTTTTTTCGAACTTGCTATTCTTAATTTCTTGATTCCTCGATTTTATTTATATCGTTCAACTTTGTACAAGTATTATTCAAATTAATTTGCTTTAATTACCAATGATCGTGCATAATGCATGTCGAAATAAATTTAGTATTCGTATCATTCTGCCTTCACTACCAATTATTTTCAGATCATTTTGTTTTCATTTCATTCTCTATGTTTATATAAATATATGCCTTATTATAACGCTCGATTTTTAAGTTCACAAAAACCTGATAAATGACATGGCGAATTTATATATGACGAATTCTTGTTTATCTTACAGAGACACAAAAAGTCCTGCAAATTCTCAAACGAGAATTGTTTACCAAAATTATTTCGTCCAAGGCCAGCTGATAGTGATGACATAGATAAGGTATAGGCCTTAAAATTAAAAACGAACGAGAAATTAATGTGGTTGCTTGTTATTAATTATCAATACGATCGAAGCTTATATACCATAGTGGTCATATACATACAGGGTGGGGCATATGTCTGAGTCTTTCAAATATCTTTACCACTCCAGGCGAAAGGTAAAAAGTGCTTATATCAGTGAATAGAATGTGATGTGAGTACACCATATGTCAAACATTATGTCAAACCAATGTCAAACATTACATTGCACAAATGCATCAATTTCATGGCGCATGCGATTTTAAATGCTTAACCGTGGGAGATAGATCAAATCCTCAAATTATAAAGTTGGTCAGCGTTGCCTAATTAGTGCAATAATAGTGCTTGCGATATTTCTGTGCTTGCTCGCTATCTGACAACGTACATGATTTTCGGCTGGTGCGTGCATCATTGCATCGCATCTATGCAAGGCAGGAAAGCCACTACTATGTCAGGGGTTGGTCAATTGCAAGAAGCTATGCAAGGATGCATACATCAGCGAAAAACCAGGTATGCTGTCTAATATGCGAGTAATAATAAATGTCACAAGCACTATTATTGTACTAATTATACAACGCTGACCAACTTTCTAATTCGAAGATTTAATTGCTTATCTCCTACGGTTAAGCGTATAAAATCGCATGAGCCATGAAAATGACGTGCAATCTAATGTTTGACATTGCTTCTGGGGTCCTCACATCCTATTCACTGATGTAGGCACATTTTACCTAGCACCTGAGGAAGTAATTTGAGTGGCCCAGACATATGCCCCACCCTGTATATGCATATATACATGTATGTATTGTAAAAATAATAATATTAGCATTATTTCTTACATACAGCTGGAGAATGATATACATAAGCAAAAAACAACAATTGATTCAATCGAAAATAAAATAAAAGAACACGACCATTTTAACAAAGGTTCAGATAGTCAATTTTCAAAAATTCGAAAAGACATTGATGATCTTCAGAGGAAAATGGGCTCTACATTGGCGGAAATTAAAGAAGTGAAATTCAATTTTGAGGAATTTAAAAAGAAAATTGTCCAAACATTGGAAAAGAAAACCAAAGAAAGTCAAGAAAAACGTATTTATTTAGAACGGGAACTTAAACAACAGCAGACTACAGAAATCGAAAAAATTACCATTGTTGAAGACAATCATCAAAAATGTTCGAGTACGATAGTTATGGAAAATGAAAAAATTCAACATCTCCATGACGAAATACATGCTAAAAATATCCAATTCAAGGAAAAAATTACACAGTCCATTGAAGAATTTAAAACCTGTATTACATTGCAAAGGCAGGAGGAAGTAGGGCTTTTATTAGAAGCTAAAGAAGACGTTCAAGCTTCCTTGAAAGATATGCTTTCTAATCTGGAACAACAAGTTGACAACAAATTTCACTGGCAAGAAGCTATGTTCAGTGGATTGGGAGCAAAAATTGAACAGCAACAGAAAGACTTTACTGAGCAGATTCAGTTGTTAGCACCAAAAACTGAAGCCCAAGCTATAGCACAACTGCAAGAGATCCTGGAAAGCAAATTAACCAAATTTCAGAATGAGACTTTGAAACCACAAATTTCTACCGAGATCACATCTTTGGAAACTGAACTCAAGATTACTGCAACGAATCACATGGAACAATTGCAAAGCCAAGTAATCTTAGCTGTTTCAAATATTCTATCACAAAGGGAGGCATCTAACTTTGTGCAATTGGAAGACAACCTCAAATTTGCAATTCGTGAACAAATGCAAAATGTTTCAACTGAAGTTCAAAAAACGATGGAATCGATAATACATGTACCATCTGACAATGGACTACAAAAAACGATAAAAATGATCGAATCCACAGCAAAAAAACAAGGCGAGCAGGAAAACCCGACAATTATGAAAATGTTACGACTAAGTGAAGCCAATGCAACCAAAAGAGCAATTTGCATTAACGAACACATAAAAAAAGTCGAAGAAAAAATGCAAACGATAAATGACAAGTTCAATAACTTTGAGGAAACAATGCGAAAAACACTCCAAAAAGAAATTGAAACTCAGATACGTTTCAATCATGCCACTAATAATTCGATAATAGGTAAGTCTACATCATGTGTATAGCCTATATTAATGTAAAGATATAATGTGCATGTTATATGTCATCGGTAAAGATGAGATTGAATCAAATCGCTATTTTATAAGTTGACCATTCCTTTTTTAAATTTTCTTATCAACCTTTATAAATAATTTTGTTTCACTGCATTTTTTTATCGAAACAAAACAAGGAGTGACCGAAACTAAACCAGATTCTCGAATTCATCCTAAAGTTGAGGTAATGGATATCCGAAAATTTGAATTGCTGACCTGTAATACAGTTGTATTTGTCGAAAATAAGTTTAATGTAAATGTATTATTACTCCAGGAACCCTTTAACGTGGCGATTTGGACAGTTTCTGAAATCAAGGAAAAG
The DNA here is from genome assembly GCA_034698905.1 of Xestoiulus laeticollis. Lineage (NCBI taxonomy): Eukaryota > Metazoa > Arthropoda > Diplopoda > Julida > Julidae > Xestoiulus > Xestoiulus laeticollis. The sequence goes on along the minus strand of JAQGCC010000354.1, from coordinate 36,561 downwards.
TTATACAACACTCAACACCAAAATAAATCTGTTGTTGCCAACCAAATTCTTCATATTTATCAAGAACTCTGTTACAAGTTAAAAGTGCAATTGTGCACCGAAGGGAAGCGCGATCAACTTTTATTTTTCTTTAAATGTAGATTTATGCATGATACCAATAAGCACGACAACTGTTCGTTTGACAGCTCACTAGTAAAAGAGTACCGATTGTTAGATCAAAGCGAAAGCTCAAAGAAGAAAGACTTAGTTTTTGTTGAGTATCCCATTATGAGAAAAAAAAACGAAGAATCTAAAAAAATACCCCTAGTTCCTATCAAGGTATTAAATACTGACACAAACTGCTACGTTAAAAACGATAAGATTGCTATTCAAATTATTATTAAACCAATTCATTTGCTGTATAAGAATGTCACTAAGAAAAATGGAAACATTCAGTGGAAAATCGACAACTACAAGCAGCGAAAACAAGATGAAATTGACGGACTTGTAAACTGTCTATATAGCGATCCTTTTTATACTAGCGAAAAGGGACTCTTAGCCCATGCTAAGTTGTATCTGAATGGTTGTAAAAATGCTAAAGGACACATGTCAGTTCATGTCGGTTTCCTTGCTGGAAAATGGGATAACGAGAATTCAGGTCATCTTAAATTTAAACTATCAGTGAGCGTTAAAAGTCATGAGACTGGCTCACACATTAGCAAGGATTGTATTAAAACATGTTATGAAGGAAGCATGGATTACGAAGGCTTTAACAAACTTTGTAAGCATCAGCAAGTAGAACGTTGGCCATTTATTAAAGACAATAGTTTACTACTAAATGTAAAGTTGGTACGGTTATAATTAAGAACTGCACCTTAACTGTTCTTTGGCTATAGACAAAATTTAAGTAGTGTTTTAGGTTATGCACTAATTGACTGTAAAACTACAGAAACTTAAAATTCATCTTGATATACCATAACATTAATAATTAGCGATATGAATGTGGTAAGTACATGTATACGATGAAATGTTTTGTCATTTTGTGCGTAGCAATTTCTACATGTACGTAGTAGAAAATCGAATTTATGTTTTGTAAATGCTCAATTAACATCATAATAAATGATTGTATTTGAGATAAACATGACATGTCATGTCTCGATCAAAATAATGGTTTTAAGATTATAATTAAGCTATCATTGTACCAATAATGCTGTTAAGAATTAAGCGGTATTCAAATTTTTCAATACAGGTGCCTTTATTACATGTTTTATCTACATGTATTTCGTAAAGACAAAATCTGACTTGATAAGAGCGTCGCTGACCATTAATTTAGGAAATCACAGATCCGCTCAGCAAAAAATTTGAAACTAGAAGCGCCAGACTGTGCATTTCGTGAATGAACGTACTTTTCTTTGTTAAAGCGTTATTGTCCTCTCTAGGCTACTTAAAAGCAAAAACCGGTAACTCTGAATGAGTATTATAAATTTGGGAGGGAAATTTAAATTCCCAATGCACCAAACTAAAGATATTCTCACTGAAACTAGAGGACTTCCGACTAGACTAAACAGGGCGAATCATAAATAACACCAGATTAAAATGTATAATGTCAGAAACCCAACCAATTGGCATAATTGGGGTCAGTCACATTATAATTGGAATTAATATTTCTGGCTCCTATGTATCCTAATATACATTACATTTATTTATAACAACATAACGTTAGACCAGTGTTCTTCAACCTTCTTCAATTCACGGTACATCATAAAATAAGAAGTCAAAATTGTTATAGTAAAACAATAAGTTGTCGTTTTTTTTTTTTAATTTTTTTTTTTTAAATAAAGGTTTTCTTTCATTTTCTAAATGAAATGAAGAAAAATCAACTTTTGAATAAACATAAACTAATCTGCTTAAATTGCAATGAACATGCCTATAGTGTTTTTTATTTATAATTAGTAAATGCCGGTATACAAGGTAAGTTTTTGACACACTCTTAAGCTTCCAAAACAACTGTAAAACCTTCCCGTCGCACCTTGATGGAAAACCCTTCACTCCAGTCTTTCGACTGTTGGAGACGGCATTTGAAGTGTTACGTAACGAGTAAGATAGCAATGTGCTGCCTTACTCGTTACATATACTGTATAATGTTAGCTATTTCAGTGAGTATTAATTAAAATTTTCCAGTTGTCTAAATCCCTTTATACTTATGCACAACTTAAACTGTATTTCAATTGCGATTACCACATTTATTTAACAAAATCTCGACAATCTTTCGCAGAGCATGAACTTCTTAACAATCTTAATGATTTAAGCATTGACTAACTTCTATCAGACGTATTAAATTAATTTTATCTTCTGTGTTCCTTCCATTCACGTTATGGAGCATTACTAAGGAATGCGGTATAATTTCAACAATACTTGTCCTTAACATGTCACAAAAATCTAGCTCTTGGATTATCGGTGTACATGTATTGCAAAAACTAGCATTCTCTCCTTGCATGTGTTTAAAACTCTTCGATTTACAAAAGTTGACCTGAAGTGTACACGAGGTCTACAAAAGAAATCAGATTTCTGCAGCCAGGTGTGCATCTCACGTGACCACACCCTTAAAAAATATGCCCCTAATGGAGTTCAATTAACCAATGAGAAAGTTCCCTTGGTTTAAAATAAACTGTACTTTTGCCTTCGGGCCACCATCAACAAAAGCAAAAAGGTGGCCCAATTTTCCAGAGAAGAAATTGGACACGGGGAGTTTAGGTTTTATTACTTCAGGAACTACCATGCAGACAGACTTTGAAATGTCGAGCACGGAAAAACAATTCCCCCCTTAAATTAAAAGAGTAACTTGTAAAAGTACGGTGGATTACCATAAGGTCTAGGTCACCCTTAGCTAAGGTTAACGTCCTTAATGAAAATTTTAGTAAACAACAATTCTTAGGGTAGCATAGGGTAGCAAGTGCAATTATAACTAAATGGGTCGAAGAATGTTAAAATTATAGAAATAACATGAAAATAAAAACTATATAATTACAGTGAGCATCACTGGATGATCATGGCATCATTCTATAATGGCTATATAGGATTCGAGTGGTTTAAATGATGGGTAATTTTTAGAATTAAGTTCAACTCTGTGACCTAATAGTCAAAAAAATATGCCTCATATGACTCAATATAATTACATATTCCATTGTATATATTATCTTAATTAACCAAACACGTTTTGTATTTCCCACGAATAAATACATGTATGTGGCATGGTGATCTAGTGGCTATCAGCAGAAACTGATCAACAAGAACCTCAAGATTAAAAATTATTTTTAAACTAGAAATATCATAGCTTCCATTCGACAAAAACTATGCGAAAATAGATTGAAAATACAAGCATAATGTAACTTATAAACATTGCTGTCTAATGAGATTGTATTACCTTTTTTTTTAAAGTAATCATGAGAATCTGTTCCAATTGTGTTCCCAAGAAAAGATAAAAATGCAAAAAGAAGAGTTCATTAAAAGTTTTCGGTTTGTGAATTGCTAACGTCTTAAAATGAGATTTGTTTTTCGACAAATTCTGTAAATTGCAAGGAAGGATCCATGACGTCTTTATTTTTTTAAATGAAGAAGTTATAGTATTTTGACCAAATATTTGCTCATAAGTACCGGTACATAAGTATTTTCGGAACATTTATTATACAGTGATAATCTTGCTATTGAGGAATACTATAAACAAGTATTTTGCACCAAGAAGCACCTTATGTTCTAAAGGGTTTCTGAGCACCTTTAATTTGGCACCAATAAAGGTGCTCATGAACGCCTTTGCACATACATGTACCTTTCAAGGTACTTTAAACTTTCTAAGATACATGTACATGTATACCTTTGAAGTTTGATAGTATCAATAAAGTTTGAAACATCATTAAAAATTCTGAAAAACTAAAATATTTCAGAACCCCTATATTGTGACTTTTTTTATTTCAAGTATACATGTATATAGTTTTAGCATTTGCACATATTCACAATGATTTAACATTGTATTAACTGTATACTTAATTAATGTATATTACAGTAGCTACAGTACATTTTCACTTCAATTTATCGAAATTCTTCTGTGCGCAAGAATTTCACATTTTGTTACTACATGTATATTTTTGTAGGGTATTATTTTCTCGTATTGACAAACTCACCAGGTGATAAAGGCCCTACATTTGTACTGTGTATACTTGTACATGTCACTAAAAATTATATTGATTAAGGCTTCATTTTCAATAGCTAAAGGGTCAAAAAGTGCGTTCAATAAGAAAAAACCGAAATCGGTGACACAAAACAAATGAAACCAATGTTAATTGTGAAATTGTTATTAATCCAAAGAGAATGTGCATATTGGCATACAATTGCAGTGCTGCAAGTTCATAGGTTATACCGCAGGCCATTTATTTAGTACAATGAACATGTTTTCTGCAAGCATTTTTCTACTGTTTCAAATTTAAAAAATGCGTTCAAATAGTAATTGTTAATTCTCTTATTTGGCCCGGATCAAATTTCTGAAATTTAAATAAATTGGTGCAACGTGAGCCATTAATTTCCAATGCTGAATAACGCAATGGCCTCGTTTTAAGCACGTAATTCTATACCGAACAGCGAGAGGTCAATAAATATAATGGTCACGGATTTCATGGAATTGCTTTACATTTTTGAAAAGGCCATTTTTATACCTTAAGGTGTAAGTAGTATACCTAAGGAATTTTAATCTTTAGGTTTTAAAAGGCGGTTGACCATGCCTTTCCAAACTTAATTTTTGACCACAAAAAAGTGCTCATATAATACAAGATTAATCACGTTATATATACGTTGTGCAATTTAAATCTCCAAACCGTGAGGGAAATGCTACGAATAATGTATTTTCTTGTCAGAGAAATAATTTCATGTAACGATATTTTATAAAGTATCTGACACATGGTCGATTGAGTAACACCATTTGTAATATTTTAAAAGTAAAGTCATTGTAATTTGTACGGCCATTTATGGAAAATTAAATGCGATCAAAATCCTAATATACTAATGACTATCATTGTTACCTTATCGCCTTTATGAAAAATTGTTGAGGAAACAGCAAAGCCATATACACTGTATATACAGTACATGTACATGTACATGTACATGTATGTATTTTATACCTGCTATTTCGTATAATTGCAATACTAACTTGGATATGAAGTCCCACAATAATTCATGTTTATACTGTTTAATTTTGTTTTTATGCATCTAATTTCACGATTTTGAAATAAGAGATTCCAAAAAAAATAAAGCAATTCACTTTTTTATAAAGATTTTTTTCACGGAATATCCACTGTAAATATATATTCATGTACGTAATTAAACTTTCTAGTGCCTATTGTAGTTTTCGCTAATCATTACTTGTTGGATATAAATATATATAAATTAAAAGGTTTTCTATGTGCTCTATCCACTGATATTAGTAGATTTTACCTACGACCATTTTTTCACGTAAACCCAAATTATAACGTTTTAGCCGTGAAACTTAGGACAAAATAGTCATTTTGTTGTCATTGGCAATTATTTAAGGTTTTTAGGATTTTTTTTTAAGAAGAGAGGGAAACGCCAAATGGTAGCAACGTTATAGTACATTACAATGATGCAATATGATGAAGCTTTCGGTTTAATAATTCCTACATTATTTTTTAAGTCGCTTCTCTGCAGTATATACCACTGTGCTGCAAGGTATATAGCTACTATTTATTTTTTTCCTCGGTTTTAAAAACATTTGATTTAATATACAGGGCATTATCTTATTTTTCCTAATTTAACATTTTTGTTCGAAGTGTTACGGCTAAAAAGTAATAAGTTGGGTTTCTGTGAAAAAATGGTCGTAGAATATTTAATGGCGTACGTAACACACGTTAGTTTTATTATTTAAACGATTGGACCATAAAATGGCCAAAGCCGTTAAAAAAATCTTTCTTGGCCACATCTGGGCGCAAAGAGGTAATAAAAAATCCGTTCTCTTGATAACCAAATATCTCCAGCATGCATTTAAACTTCCTCGTTGCTAGTTAATTACAATTGCGCTATTCATTAGCAGAGGAATTTTCACCTCACCACCAGTTGTTTTTTTATGGAAACCTCAAAAACACCACAAAAAAAATGCTATTAAAGTTTGGCATAAGGGCCAAGTTAGCAATTGGATAATTATTAACAATCGAAGAGATTAATCTTCATTTTGAAAATTGTTTTGCCCTCAGCAGATGAAATGAGCCCAACGATATTTACGAAGCAGTTTTTGCAAAGAATATTTTGCACAAAATATTGCAATTACATGTACATGTATCTACAAAAAATGTAAAAAATAAAATCCTCATAGGACGAAAACATAACAATTTGTAACATAACAAACTTTGAAATTTGTTTCAGTGGTACTGTAATCATGAAGAACATGGTAAATGCGTATATGGTATTATGCCTTCTACTTAATGCAATCTGCATTATACTTAATTATGTATTTACAGGACAATGTTCAAGTTCCGAATACCTTTAATTCTGTGCTGGTTTTCACAAATTTCTGCAAAATGTGATTTCAAAAAAACAAGCTTGTTGCTTGTGATTTCATATAATATATATCGTATTGTAGACAACAGTAGATGTGCTCACGATGCAAAGCTTATCGCATAATAAGCTTAGCAATACTATGCATAATGTATCACAAGCTCGGCCAGCCCACTCAAGCCTCCGTCAACTAAGTAAAAGCCTATCTCAGCGTGGCTAAGTTTCCCTACCTTGAGAGTATACCTATATTGTATTTGGTAATTCTATGAGATATAATCCAACTATTGCCCTTAGTCGACCAATCCAAAGGAATCCGTGAAAAATATTAAGGAAATTCAATGACTGTGCAATAGAACTACATATAGCCGATATCTTTTCCAATTACAAAATCCGCCATATATGGTGACACCCCGTATAACCTCTATACCAAAACAAAAGTTGCCCAACCCCAAATATGCAATTAAAGATACCAGTTTAAAGAGAACCAGCCCTGGAACTTGAGTGTTCCAGACCCACCAATTTGTTTTGCTGTTGTTTTTTGCATCCCTGATAACCCGAACGGAAACACATCCTCAAAAATCAGATAACTTTCAGAATTATTTCTTTATTATGTTCGTTACGCATTGCTCTCTTTCTAAGGTCAAGCTTTTTTTCGCCTTTCTTCGGCTATATTTTCGGAGCACATAGGCTAGATAAAATATAGGGATAGCTGAAAATCGCTGACCCATAGAGAGCAGATTGGGTAGTGACGTTTCGCACCCTGTAATAAGCCCGCCCCCCTCCGTTGCAGCACAATTCCAAACAATATCCACGGTCAATGCCATTTTTCCCTAGCATTAATATGCACAAAAAAAAACCAAATATACATGTATCTGTTGCAAAAAGGGGTTGCGTGCTGATTCTGGACATTGCGTGTGTGGCATCCATGGCTTCCTATCCCATGATCCTTTAAAAGACCCCCACGAACCCTGTTTTTACCTCTGTTGGTAACTAAAGTTTTGTTTTCGAGTCATTCCATTTTCATGCTAGAATGAATTGCTCATTTCATATAAGTGGAATGCAAAAAGAAGTAATTCACAGGAAACTATTTTTGATTCGACGAAAAACCGGCAGTGTACAATTACAAGTACATGTACATGTATATATACACCTCCATAATTTAAGCTATGGCGAACGTCAAGTATAAAACCAGTGGAGTATATTCATGTTGAAAAAATGTTTGCAATTTCATGTTACCTGCAAATGTTTGAGGGGATGCAAAGTTTCCATGGAGTGAACTTGTATTTTGGAATGTTAATTTCCACGCAATTCGATATGCATGACAGAATTTGTCGCAGGTTTTGCGAGTGGCAAAAGAAATGTCTAAACTTTTCCTAAATTGTGCAGTTGATATTGCATGCAAATTCCTGCTGGTCCATCAACTTCAAAAAGTTTTCAATTGCATCCAACATAGGAAAATTACTTTAATACAGTCTTAGACAAGATAACTAAACATCTCGTCCAAATCAAAACTTGTTCAAGTTTCTATTTTCTGTTGAGATCATTTAGTTTAAGCATATATTGAGATAAACCATTTTCTGTAAATAACCAACGCAACTTTCCCAGACGTGGGAACCCAGTTTTGCATTGATTCGAAAAATGGCCAAAGGTCAGTCTACAGTAGACGATTACATCCTAATTCTGAATACAAAACTTCTCCTTTCCCTCTGAAACCCGGATGAAAAGAGGCAATGCAATTTTGAACAATACCACAATGGTATAGTAAACGCACACCAAACGAATTTTCACTCCATCAAAATAGGCTCTCAGCGTCAATTCTCAGTTATGTAAACCTTAACTTTGAAAACATTGGTCAGCCCACATGAAAGACAATCGCTACAGTGACTAGCAAATTGCACGAGCGAGGGCCATTCATAAAAGCATTGATGAGAAAGGTACATTATAATACTTATAAGAAATTGAAAATATCATTTGTTGAAAACTTAATCGCCTAAGGACCAATACTCAGAAGTACATTATGGAGTAATGTCAACAAACGTCCAAAAAGTAGGTATGTCAACCAGAGCTCAGCAGCTTTGCAGAATGTTCAATGGCCGAGCATGCCAGTTAATATCGTTAACTATTCCCACTCCTATAGATTCCGAAATTTATTTCTTCTGTAATGTAGTCATCTCGAGGTTAGTGACAAACTCAAGTCAACAGCAGTAGTCATTTTGCCTGAAGATGGAGTCGTTCCATTTTCTTATGTGTGTGTTTTTTTTTTGTATAATAATCGTTGATGTGTTCCTGAGCCACTTTAAATACGGCGGAAAAAAAATCAGGTCACTCGTGATACGATTCAAAAGAGAAACACTACCGAAAATGTGACCCAACATCTCCATTAGATGACCCCTGCCCCACATTTGGGGAAAATGGCTTCAAAAGAGGAAGATTAGACTCACGAACCTACGCACCTACACAATGTGAAGATGAGCTGGTTGAACGTTACAAGTTATCACGACCTAAACAACCGATGCAATCATCTGATAGGTCGGGTTTAGGGGTGAAATTCAGACAAAAGCCAAGCACCTTGGCAGCACGTACCAACATTTCATAAAGGATTAAAACTCAAAAAGTCGCTATCTTCGACATTTCTAATTGGTTCCTATAAACGTTATGCAATGTGCTAGTCACATCTGTGTGGTACTTGACTTTAGAACGGTCTACAGGGATTTAAAAAAGCCACATTGAAGCATTAAACCAGCTATATTGTCTTTTTAAATTTGTAATTGTGGCGATACATGTACTGTAAAACCTGGTAAAATGACAGCCTCTGTATACAGTGACCAATTTTAATTAATTGGTTTTAATGCATATATTTATTTTTGTTCTTCATAAAAATTCTCTGTGTAGTAACCACCTGTATACAGTGACCGAATTTGGCCATTTTTAGGTGGTCATTTTAAGCAGGTTTCACTTTATTATAATTGTCGAAATCTACTTAATTGCAGAATTGCGAAGACGAATCATAAGGACATTTGCATATAATCCATTAAAAATAACATTAATTCATTTCTTTTTAAACTTATTTATTTGAGGATTTTCTTCAAACTTTATTAACGATGCTATTATTTTAACAATTTCTAATTATTTTAATTAAAATGTTATTAAAAAATTCCCCATTAATAAATCTAATAATCTACCTGTCACAAAATTCATCCAAACAACTTTCCCCACCCATAGGGGCCTATAATAATTATACGAGGTGTAATTAGGTCACAGACATACTAAAAAAATTTAAAAAATATATCAGGAAGTATAGTGACTTTCAATGTTTCTGAAACATGTTCCACGTTTTGTCCCCTTATAACTTTCTAACTCTTACCGAGCCAAATATCCACTGTTCAAGCATTTCTTTGAACGTTATAAGCTTTTGTCAACATCTATAAAGCCACTATAGTTTAAGCAATAGAGGGATTGTGCACGCCTCCCTTAAAGCTCCGTCAACTGATTTACCTTAACGAGAACGCATTGGAAAAACATACAGTGCTGTCAATGTGGTTAGCATTAAGGGAGCATTAAAGGAGGCGTGCTCAATCCCTCTAATATCTATCGAGTTCTCGATTGTTCTAATGCTTTCTTCCAGAATTTCTATTCCTCGTTCTGCTCTGTTTCAACTTCCTCCATTTGTAGAAAAGTTTGAAAACACGTTTTCTTTAAAAAAATGTACTTTAGATTTCTTCCAGAACTGCAGACTCCCACAACGACACCCTTGTGGTCTAGCAGCACCCTTGCCTGACTTTTCGTTACTCGCCAACTCCAAACTTTTTCTTCACACACCACAGACTAATATCTTTCCCAACAATCTTGAGTTCTCCACCAAGTTCTTTTCCACACCTTCAAGCTTTCCTTCATATCGAATCTTTCCCCCAACTCCTTCTCTCAAGTCTCTCACATTAGTTGAGCGTACATTTCTGTGCCACCCCTCGGCTCCATTCACGAAAATTTCCTCGTCTGCCCTCCAGCTCACCCTACTGAGCACCCCCCTCGGTAGATGGACCCAGCCGTTTCACCTGTGTGTTTTTCGGCAGGTAACTCGGTTAGGCCATCTTGGTTCTCCCTCGGCCTGCTTCCACCATGGTTCTGATTGGCCAGCTGCAGGCAGAGGAGGTGGACCGGCTGCAAACGGGTCAGAGTCGTTGTGAGAAAGCAGCTAGAGGAAGCAAGAGTAGCGAACAGTGTAGTTCCCAAGCAGTTTACGTCTCTGGAACGGCCAGCGGTTACGGTTAGCGGTCCGTCATGGGCCCGTGCAGCGTCGCAGCCCCCAGTTCAGTGTAACCCCCATCACCAGAATTCTAGTTCAGTGTTAAGTGGCTGTAGCAGCCATGGCGTCGACTCCGATCTGCCGCTGCCGGGTGTTGTACCTCGGCAGCGCCGTGCCGCACATCACCAAGGACGGCCTTCACGGGATCCAGGAGCCGTTGCGGGAGCTGTACCCCGAGGAGGGTGTGTACGGCGCCAAGGGGATCGACTCCTGGCTCAGCGTCTGGAGCAACGGTTTGCTCCTGGAGAACGTGGACGAGAAACACAAACGCGTCACGCGCTTTTTCCCCATCGACAGTTTGCACTACTGCGCCGCCGTGCGTCACGTGCGTATCCCGGGGGCGACCGACGGCGACGCCGTGGAGCGATTCCTGCCTCTGGACTCGCCGTTTGCCCGCGTGCCCTCGCCAAACAACCCGCCGCTCTTCGCCTGCATTCTGCGCCGCGTCGCCGGCATCAAGGTGCTCGAGTGCCACGCGTTTGTATGCAAGAAGGAGATGGCGGCGAACGCCTTGGTGCGCTGCTGCTTCCACGCCTACGCCGACAACACGTTCGCCAAACGTCTGGAAACGGGTAGCGTGTACAGCGAGGCAACCGGACCCAAGATGCTGACTGCGGCGCCGCACACCAACGGCGGTTCCCAGAACGGAGGCATCGCCGTCAACCCCATCCAGAAGGTGGAACAGTGGCGAGCCTATGTGCCGGGTGACTCGGACGGCGGTGGTGAGCTCGCGTCCATCTACGACGGCGGCGGCGGCGGCGGCGACGAGAACCACAAGGTTTGGCCGTCAACCGGCGACGACCAGCAGTCCATCTACGCCGATTACGCCAGCACAATCCGCAGCGTCAAGTCGATGAACGGCGGCGCCGGCACTCACCGCTCCAACCGGCCACGCCAGCTGGCGTCGCCGTCCAGCCCGCCGCCGCCGCCTCCCATCACTACGGTGGCCACCATCGAGGCTCTGCCCAACGGCAAGAAAAAGGAGGCCAAGCCCAAGAGCCGCGGCGCCGTCCAGAATGGGCACCCCCAGCGCCGCTATCCGCCCATGTCGTCCTCCGAGTTCCGGCCCGCCTGGCCTCCTCGGATGCGGCCCCCAGGTCCCCCAACCCCGCACGGTTATCCGGTGGCCATGCTACCGCCGCATATGATGGGACCACGCTTGCCTCCGGGCCTCATCCCGGTGCCACCGCCACAGGTGCCCATGCACGGTCCCTCCAAGTCCCCCAAGGGCCGGAGTGCCGAGGAGCCCGTGTACATGCCATCGGGCAGGGCCCTCAGTCCAGTCTCCTCCTACAAGCCAGGGGCCTTCCCTTACGAACAGTACTACCTCAACCAGCAGGGGAACCCCCACGCGGTGCCGCACTACAGCAACGGCAACGGCATTCATGCTCCGCCGCACTACGGCAACGGCATTCCCGCACCGCAGCATTACGGCAACGGAAACGGCCATCACGCACCGCCGCACTACGGCAACGGCAACGGCATTCACGCGTCGCCGCATTACGGCAACGGAGGATCGCCGCATTACGGCAACGGAGGATCGCCGCCGTACGGCAACGGCAGCGCTTCACCGACGCCGCAGTACGGCACCGCCGCCCCAGCTCCAGCACCTGCCTCATCTGGAAAGCCCTCCAAGTACAAGAAGAAAAAGGACAAGGATACCAGTGACTCGGATTCCAAGTTCAACACGGGAATTTACCGCAAAAAGGGCCATCTGAACGAGCGGGCCTTCAGCTACTCCATCAGGCAGGAGCACCGCTCCCGTTCGCATAGCAGCCTGGCGACGCTGAGCTTCGCAGAGCCCAACGGCCACGGCGACGCCAACGGCACCCTGAACGGCCACGCCAGCAATGGCCATGCGGTCACCAACGGCAAATCCCCAGTGACGAACGGTAAGGTGAACGGCAAGGTAAATGGCAAGATGAACGGCAACGGCAAGGCAAACGGCACGGGAAAGTCGGCCAAGAAGAATGGTGGCAAGTTAGTCAAAACCATGAACGATCTTAGCTTGTCCGACGGCGAGATCGAGGAGATTGGTCCTGCCGAAATCATTAACGGCCAGAGAAGGAAAGGCACTGCCGGAAATCATAGATAAGGTCAGTTTTTTCTAAAATGTATTTAACTAAATTTGTTTTATCATTCTGTGCCATTCATTCCAGGCAAACGATTCGCTTCTCACTCTCAAACGAGGCTTGAGCATAGTCTTGATCACATAGTTTTTCCTAGCCGTATAGGTGAAGCAACACTTTTCCATTCCCTAATGAACTACCCCTCCCTCCCCCCCTCAGCTGTTGACGTCATTTATGGACGGCCCCTACTAAGTCCAGCGAGAATCAATGGGACCAAATGAGAACCCACTATCAATGGAATTTCATTTTATGAGACTGCATGTATGTATATGGTCCCTTGATGAGTAAGGCATGCAACCCATCAATGTGATAAGCATGTGGTGATATGGCGACATTGTGGCAAATGGCATGTTGCACGAGGCGATCCTATTAATTTGAATGTACTCACCTCGTGCAAATAGCTATATGCTTCAATGTCGCCATAACACCACATACTCACCATTTTGGGAGGCATCCTGTCTTACATGTTATGTGAATATAATAACACGAGAACCGACTGCAATTTTTAATTGGGCTATAACAATGTGATGATACATAATCTTATTACCAATTGGTCTCCAATGCAACGAGATTTTTTGCTTGGTGCCTCATTCTTAAACGTGGTTTGACCATAACGTGAATCGGATCGTTTTGACTGGAATAGATGGGGCAAAACTAGTTAATGAACATGTGTCAGTTGTATACACTATAAAGTTGTTTGATGGCAAAACTTTCGTCAAGCCCAAATTGGTATTATTTAACAAACCTTACGACCTATTTGCGCTGGAACGCTACATGAAAGGTCATACATGGGAAAGGCATGAGAGGAAATAGGAAGGGGTTTATAGAGTGGAAGGTCACGGGTAATTTTTAGAGGATTTATTCTGGTATTTACCTACATGAAAGTATTAAAAACACCTCTTTCAGCAGATGAGGCAAAACCCAACTGCTGAAATACGAACAGTTGATATGCTACCAAGAAAATGCAACATCATAATGTTTGCTCATACATAAATTCGCAAGAGGTTACGTTTTCTCCTCTTTTTTTCAAAAAAAAAAAAAAAAAAACTTTCTGTACACGAGTTTGATTACTTTTCTTGGTAAAATCATTAAATACTAGAGTTAAAACTCAGACAAGCGTCCAGGCTTTAAGAAAGCAACTTTAAGAAATGGCATTGGCCCTGTTGTTTATAATAGAAAACTTTTTTTACTAATGAACATAGAATTATAATGTACATGCCGCGCCATATAGAAGAGTTGAATGTACATTTCAACGTACATCGTATACATGTATGTGTGTTATCTATGTTTCCGACACAATAACAATGGCAGACATTTTTCCATCATTTCTGAAACAGGATTTTTTACTAGGATAGCTGAAGGGAAAAAGGACCAAATTTACGTTCAGTACTCACATAAACTAGGACAATTTGAAGGGGAAAAAAAGATGAACAGCGTAGACAATTAACAATTAAAATATAGGACGATTTGAAGGGAAAACGATGAAAACCGGCCAATTTTGAAAGTAGAACAATTACAAGCTTAAAAAAAAACAAAAAAAACAGTCAAGCCTGGACAATGTGTAGGCTAAGTATAAGATTAAAAAATAATGCAAAACCATGGCAATTTGAAAACAATGTTACAGTTTATAATCTATGCAAAAGCAAAAACCCGAGCAATTCAGCCAAAATTGATTCCACTCGAGAACAATTCACAAAGTAAAATGGAAAAATCGTGGACAATTCATGGCCAAAAAGACAATGCAATTTCAAGAACAATCTAGACAATTTTAAAGCAAAAACAAGATGTTTTAGAGAAAAAAACGTGATATGTTTCAGTATAACAACTCCAAACTAAATTCTTCATTTTTGTTTGTCGTGTTAAATTAAGATACAATAGCTTACTATACGGTAGTTAGCTTCCCTGCAATTGGCATTGATTGACTAGATTAATAAATATACTATTTATTCAAACTTGTTCAATTCAATTAGTTACCCCATAGTTAACAAAGAAAAAAATGTTTGGGAGGTGGTTATGTCATTTTACCTAGTTTACTTCAGGTTGGTTGTTCTCAAAGAAACGTGTTTCACCCTATACATATGATTCTAGTGAAAATAAGGTATATTTTTAATTTTCAGTTAAAATAGGATAAACTGATGGATGAATGAATGAAATAGGGTGTCCAGAATAATCATAACCGGTTCCTTATTAGCCTCATTAGGCAAGCAGGGCACCACCAGTAGCAGTACAAGAAAGAAAATGTCCAGCAGTAGTTGTTCACTCAGGGGACTCCAGATATGGGAAAATTTATGCCATCCGGCCACCATGTAGAATAAAAGTATGGTTAACTTTAACAGAGGATTAAAAAGGTGTTCCACCATGAGTGTCGATTAACTCTCACAACTTTCAAAGCCAGTCATTTTTCCTTGAAAATGGCGTCCATCTTGCATGATTACGATCATGCATGCAAGCATACCGTTACTCCAACAAAGGAAACCCTTAAAAGCTGTCTTGAATAACAGCTGCCCCACACCTGAGGGGTTACAAGAGGCCCTGGTGGGGTTGACCGAAATTCTTGTTCCCACCAGGTAACTCAGACACGTCCGCCCAGGTTACTTTAGAGGTTAAGGGTAAAGAAATCTGAACCAGGCCTGCACTTCTTTCTCATTTTATTGGGATCTACTTTACCTAGGGAAAACTGTTTATGGTTCATTAATTAGCTCAAGCCCATTTCCTCCTGAGCATGCTAATTAAACAATAAACTATAGTGTTACACAGTATCGCTTTTAAATTAAAGTAAACTAGGAAGCAAACAGCATTTCATTAGACAAGCTTGAATTGTCCAGGAAAAAAGTGACCCAAAATAAGAAACATGAGAACATTACTGTGTACCAAAATATATGTTATGTTTTACATTTTTCCATGTGGTAACGTATTTTTAATTTACAACAACGACTGTTTTTTTTTACCAAATCAAGAAGAATCATGGAAATGCAACGATAATGGCTCATACACCACTATAGGGGCCCAAAACTAGGCTCATTGTTGCTTTAAATAATGCACAAGCAACGTGTGTGAATACATGCAGTTCACTAGAGGTCTTGCTAGTATATAACATGTATATATTCTGAATTACAATTTGTACCATCTATAGTGTAATTTATAAGGCACGTTACCGTTACAACATAGCCATACATGTACTCTGAATTCCCTTATATATGAATAGGTAATTAGCAATATGACGTTTATTTAATTTTATCCTTGTTTACTCTGCTAGATAGGAACTCTTAATTCAAAATCCGTAACCTAGAATCAGTACCAATAAGATTGAGTAAAAAATCAAGTACAGAGAACTATTTATTTAGTGTGCCTTACTTTATAACCTTGCTGTATGCACATTATAGTTACATGTATATATAATACTAAGCACCAGATGAATGTTTAAAATTATCCACATTAAAATTGGACATCCATATTAACAGCAGCTTACATGAGAGCAGGAAATTATTTCTCATGGCCGAGATTACATAATGTAAATAAAGGAAGTGAGATCTGAAAATTTGAATGGAGTTGCATAGGAGGAAATAAACATACATGTATGTTGTTACCAGCCTCCTTAATGTCCAAACACCACACCTTAAACACTTCCAGGACGTAATTCAAGCGAGAAAATGTAATGTATAGTGCGAAGATAAAACATTGAATTTGCATAGCTCAACTCTACGTTTTGTCCAAACAAGCATGTGAAATGTCACATAATTTGGTCATAAATGTATGAATATTAGATGTGCAGAAATGTGTTTGGTACTAGTGCACAACTGCAGATTGCATATTGTCAATTCACATGTGCGTGAAATGTGTGTTAAATATATATAATAGCCTACTTTGAAATTGCATGCAAACTAATGCTGTAACAGCTGCTCTGTATAACCGTTGTGACATCACCCTTAAAAATCTCGAAGACTTCTTGGAACTTTTGATTGAATTCAGGTTATTGAACTAAATATCCATAACCATTCTCATAAATACATAAAATGTTGATATGATGAACAATATTTTAAAAATATGAACTTTCACTTTGATTCTCCATGAGGTTTTTAAGGGTTGAGGAATGCTGCGTTGAAATATTTCCCAAATCGTTGAAAATCAAGGAAATGACAAGTTTTGTTAGTCACGAGCTTGCACTTTGCTTGATACATTATACATGTATCAGCATTTATTTTCATGGTCGACCAATAGTTATTTAGCTTAGCGAATCATTGTTGACTAACATCGTTTAGTTGTTCCTCAGTCATTTACTTATTTTCTTTTGGAAGTTATCCAACTTCATTCGCATGATGCAATGTCACAGGTAACTGGCTTTTCCATCCAATTACTAGTACCATTTCACTTCAGAAGCATTTTTTTTCAGATGTTGAACAATTTGGAATTTTATGGACGACATTTTCACTGTCGATTTTTTAAGATGACGTTTACTAAACTCCAAAACGTTTGTAGTTATTTACCTAGACAGTAATTGCTTTTTTTAAGAATACAAGTGTATATTTATCAAATTCCGAAAATTATTATCATCTACACTAGCATTAGCCATTAACCATTTTCCCTGCTTTATGGTATAGTCTTGCATAACACTGCTTTTTTCGCCCTCCATGAATATTTGCACATTTTTCTTTCTAAATTATAACCAGTGAAATTGTTCAGAAGTTTAAAAGCCTTCCACAAATTCCTGATTTTTCTCATAAAATCATCACTGCCATTATTCGTGAATTTTTCCAATAAATGTGCAGACTCTCTGGCTATCTAAGCCAGCCTGGCTGTCGTGTTGATATAACTTCCACCATTTTATATGAATATGTCGTGACTGTCATCCTCAAGCTGGTAATTTAAGTTTTCGTAAAATCACCAGTTTTTCTCTTGTGAAGACAACAGCTTCCAACGCTTCTATACCATTACATTATTTTGATGGATTGATGACAAAAATCTGTTCCAATACTCCGAATCTCTTTACAGATGTTTTCTGGGAAATGTTTTGGCAACATCATCTCTGGGTAGATCATGGCAGCTCCCCATGATCAGAAATCAGGTAAAACTTTCCTGAAAACAAGCACCAAAAAAGCCTTAGTCATGGTTCCGCCATATACAATGGCTTCGGCAGTCAACTTCTCAGCGTTTGAGGATCTCATCGCCACATTCCATCGTCCAGCCCAAAATTTCCCACAAGCGGGCCTGCAGTGTTGAAAGGCGACCCCATAGCCCATATCCAGGGTGAATGGCAACTAACACGTGGCCATCGTTCCCATGTCCAAACGTCTTTCATGTCGATGGCTTTCAAAGTCATCTTCTTCGGGCCATTGTCCAAGATAAACTTGGCACATAGGGGGCGTACCAGACGATATGTACCAAAAGAACTCGGACATTGTATTTTCCCAGCCACTGTGCAATTTCCAAGATTTTTTTGCCTGAGAAAATGTTTGTTAGATAGGATCGTGTCGTGACGATTCAAGCATGTCAATAATAAATAGTGAAAATTGCTATTAGGCTTGCAACGATTACTTTCCTCACGTAGTAAGCTCCAGGGAGCGCTTGAGTGCCCAGAAACATTTCCAGCTCAGCAAAAAAGCATGCATGCAGCTTCCTATAAAGTGTTGATGGAGGGTCATCGTTATTCGGACAATGAGACTTAGTAGAGAATAATTAAAGAGCGGTGCCCTGGGCATGCTGGGAGAGGGTCTTCGTCAGCAACAACAATGCCAACAGATTGCAAAATGGCTGTCCGGAGATCGAAATTCCAAAATAGGTTCTGTAGAAAGTTGAATCCGCTTGCAAGTCATTGCCGAACGTGGGTTTTTGATATGATGGGGTGGATGCATCCGACGAGAAAATTGCCGATGAAAATTGAGTTGGGCATGCCCGTTTATCCCAATGATTGAAAGCAGGGTGTCGGTTGAAAAGATGACGCACGAAAAATCCCTGACCCTCACCATAATTATCCAGATTCGCTGACCTTAGGGACTGATGCTGTAAAGGCTATATTCTGTCAACTAAGCATCACTATTCTTGATGAATTCTATACTAAACCATCCCGCATCAATAGACCATTTCAACTTGTTGAAGACTTAAAGAAGTAGTGACTTTTGTACAATGTTGTTTCATGAAAACGGAAACACAATATCAATATATAATTTCCCTGACATTTTTAACAATATCGTGAATTAACATAATCTATTAAGTGTTTGGATTCTTTTTCAAAATTTATGATTGCCCTAGAACAATTATTTTTTCTGACTTTTAGGACATTAATACATGCACTAATGGGAAAATTTAATGTAAAATATAATGTACATGCATAAGGTCTCCAATGCATATCCCAATGATCATCTTCAAATGTGCTTATAATATTTGTAAAAAAAAATATAATTATTGCTATCACTACATGTACATTATATTGTTTTTATAAATTACCAAAATCCGAAAAGAGACACGATAATTTTCTGGTTTCTATAATTTAACAGAAATGGGCATTGAGATTTTGGTACACAACCAAAATGTGTTTACAAAATTTCATTAGCTTTTTCCATTATCATAATAACCACTTAAAAGAAGGAGCAAGTCCGATATATATATATATATATATTTTACCAGAAACAATCCCCCATCATCTTTTTTAAGATGAGAATTTCAGTGAATCATATCCATATTTACAAAAGCCTATTTGGATAAGTTATTTCTAATGGCATGCAGATCTAAATTGCTGAAAAATATATCCTGGAAGGTTTCAATTGTGCCTTCAAAACCAAACCTTAAACTGCATTAATCAAAAATAATTAGTTTTCATACAAAAATTGCTTACTCAGTTTCAAAGCAAGTTAATGTATGGGCGCAGTGCAAAGTTAAACCCATTTTTAATGTGTTTTTTTTAAACTTTGGTTCTACCCACTCCTAGCTAGAATACAAGAGAAGCGAGACGGTATATAATACTAGCAAAATTACCTTAATCCCCACTCCATTAGATATTGCTAAACATTATCAACAAACCTAATTTTCATATCTACGTAGGTTTTCTCTAACTAGGTGGTGTTTAAATACAGGTTTTATGAGTTTTTGCTGACCTCAAAAATTTTAAATGAATATGTATGCCATATCATATCATGAAAACGCTACAGCATCTTAATACGATTCTGTCGGCATAGTCTACGATTGTTAGTTTATAGCAAACAGATAATCGTAGAAGGCTTTTTAAAGTCATTTTGCTAAAAGCTTTCCTAAATGAATGTATAGAGAAGAATTTATCTACACCATCATTTTATAAATTATTAATCTCGAAAACTTGGTTACTGTAATATTAATAGCCATACTTTTCAGAAGAACACAAACATGTCTCTTAGTTTAGCTATTGAGATCATGTTGGCTTACTCTTAGTACAGGAATTAACTTTCATCTCAATTAAGGTAACTAGGATAGCTAGTATATTCTCCGTATATAAACAAATTGATGGTCTCATGATCTTTTCACATGATTTGTAAAACGATAGTGAGTTATGACTGACTCATGACATAAGAGTTATATACAAATTCGTATGACTGTTGCTTAGATTCATCATATGAGATACCTCCAAATAGATAACAGGAATGTCATAGGAATGCCAGAATAAATGTATACAGTTAAACCTGGTAAAGTAACAACTTCTGCACAGTAGCTACTTATGTTTTTATTAATAAAAACTATGTATATATAGTGACCGAATTTGTCCATTTTTTTAGGTGGTCACCTTTAACAGGTTTTACTGTACACTGTTTATCATATCCCGACAACTGATTCAGCCCACCTACGTCAACGCACCTAATAAATACCTTCCATAACAGATACTTCTTAGGCTTACATAACTTATTTGTAATTGTTTATCACATTAAGTTTTTTTTTTCAAAGCTGAGTGATATAACACCGATTGGATTATAATGATTATCAAATTCACGTTGTGATCATGTTTAAAAATTTATATTTCTCAGACAGAAAGGCCGCCTTCTCATATACAGTAATATTTTGGTGGATTTATGGTGGATGTTTCCAATGCAAAATGGTGACCAACATGAAAAATTAGATTTTTTGTTATTCGAGGAACACGAAAATAAAGCCGCAAGTGGAAAAATATTGCTCACAATTCAGTAAAACTGCAAGCGCACGCGTGGGAAAAGCGCAAATTTAAGCGATGCTGTTGACCCTATTTACCGCTTTTTTAACTTCAATCCCTGCAACTGGTTATAAGGCCAGAAAAAGACTTGAAAAGGTATTTGGCGAAAAGAAGGAAGGCAGGTAGGCCCCCATTACGGGGACAGAGGGGAAGGGTCACGGGGTGCCCAGAAGCGTTTGCCAGTTCCAAACAGGCTGCTAAACGTCTTGAATGGCATGCCAGCTATAGGTGACACGTTCTACATAACTTCGGATCAGGTCAAGATGTCGGCAACCCTTCGTGCTTCTTTACCCCACATCATAAAAACTCCAGTTAAAAGTTTACCAACATCACAGACTGTTAGGAATTGTCCTCAAATTCCAAACAAATTCTGTAACCTCGACGCCCAGCTTCAGTTTCGCTCTACGAGCAAACTCGATGGCCGTAAAATCAAATAATTATAATGAGAAAAGCATAGACATATTTTAGTTTTAATAAGTGATTGCATTTTCCTTAAAGAGAATATTTCGTTCCGTCCATGTTAGTAAGAAAATTTGTATGTTCAAAAAATTGGATAAGGAATTTTGAAGATATTATTTAGGTACGCTCACGAGCCCTTATCTTGTCTCTATTTTGTCTGCATTCGAATAAATCCCTGCTAATAAAAACATAACATTTTGACAGAATTGGACCAATTATAAAACAGCATTTCCTATGAGAAACTACTAAGGGAGGTGTCACAATGATAACAATAAGCGAAATTTTGATTGCAATAAGCAAATTATTATATAATGTACAGTTGTGTATTTTAATATGAGTGCATGCTCGGGACTTGATGATAACATTATCCGCGATAAGCCGATTACAATAAGTGGAGTCCACTGAACACTTACAAAAAGCATAAAAAATGAATTATTGTTGATATTATAATTCCTCTAAACATTTGTATTTGATATGAGATGGGGGAGAAGGAAATGAAGTTGTTCAAACAGAATGCAATGGCGGTGCTTAGAGGAAGTGAGATTTCCACTGACCACAT
This sequence comes from Xestoiulus laeticollis, assembly GCA_034698905.1. Lineage (NCBI taxonomy): Eukaryota > Metazoa > Arthropoda > Diplopoda > Julida > Julidae > Xestoiulus > Xestoiulus laeticollis. Next base: position 14,410 of record JAQGCC010000354.1, on the reverse strand, counting down.
GACCACGCTGATATGTGGCCAAAAAATTGAAAAAATTCAGTCGCTCATTTCCTGGACAACAGCAAAAATGCTTCCCGGCTATTCAAGCTTCTTCCCCATTTTCCAAACGAGTTTTGAGCGCACCGCAGATTACAGGAATTTCAAACCCAAATCTGCCAAGCAGACTCACTATGCTAATTGATAACCATAATAAGACTAGCAATCATATTACGGCACGATGGACGTGACCAGGTTAATAAATCCTATTAAAAAACCTTTTGCATAATTTCCTGGTTGACTCTGGATTTTACGCCATCTTCTGGGCCTTCCGTGTGTCTTCATCAGGAAACGAGAAATTGAAATGGGGTAAATGCGCGGAAAACATGCTAACGAGGTCTTGTTTCAAAAACGAGACTCTCCTACTTCAATATGGTTCCTACACAGCAATTTGCTCATTTTTCATATTTGGCTCCTTGTATGTATACACGTATTGTATTTATAAATGCCGCTTTGGAGTCATCTCTATAAACACCATGCAGGTGTCATTGGTTGTGTTTATTTCAAGGTTTGCAGACCGATGCATGTTGTACCTTGAAACTTTAGAAAGCCCGATGCTGATGGTCAGATTATCGAGGACTGATTAATTGAAAACTACCACGGCTTTTCATGTAATATTAAAGGCCTCGATCCCAGACCATCTGCCATCTGCCATCTGGCGTGGTGGACTTTCTAAAGTTTCAAGGTACAACATGCATCGGTCTGCAAACCTTGTCAAAAACACAACCAATGGCATCTGGTTTATATTGAAGGCTCCGAAGGTATCATTCGAGTCCCTTCGAGCTTAGAACCTCTTCATACCACTACTATTAATCATTCTTGCTGAATATTATCCGCAGGTGAAATAGATTGTCCAAAGTCTTCTCCCCAGCTACTTGGAGATTCAATTTGGCAATTGTAGTTTGATCTCACTTGGTCTATGCCAAATGGCATCTTGGTGCATGCTGTAGGGTACCAGAATAGAATAAGATGTGCGCGGCGTGCCAGACTCCTACATTTCATGGTGTTTTAGAACTGCTCTCCAGTTATGGCTTGAACGGAAACAAGAGGTGAATGAAATTCCTGCGAAGACATGCAGTATACTGGCTGTCAAGGCATCCATGTCGCATGACCGTGTGAAAACGATCTCACAAAAGTCAGCATTCAGTCGCTAGCGATTAAATCTGTTACACACTGGGTGACTTTCAAAACTTGTTTTTGAAAGGTAGGAACCGAGCATGGGTGGCCGTAGGGGACAGTGTAATGCAAACGAGTAACTAGCAAATTAGCATATTGACCTTGCCAACATCAGAAAAAAATGCAAGGATGAGAACAGAGAAAAAAAGAGTTAAAATTATGACTGACTATAACAGATGCCATTAAGAAATATTTTCTCCAAGCGTATTCGAAATCAATGTGTTGCAAAATCGCACTTGTTCATAAAAGCAAGACATTTTTCATTTTGAGTCAAACTTCCTAATTTTTGGAAAGCAAATGTCATTATACGCTCATTAAGTCTCGAGCAAATTAAGATTATGCTCTATTACCTTCCATGGCCAAATTGTCAACAAAAATTAAGTTGTAACCGGCCACGACTATAGAATAATGTTTCTTCAGCAAAACCTGCTTTGATTCAGTGTTCAAAGAAACGTCAACTTGCCATCGATTATTCCATCGATAACGTTGTATACCAAGATAAGCTAAGGTCAGCAAGATAGCAAGACCCCCAAACTCAAAACGTTCAGCATCCCAAAGAAGGAGAATGGATGTGCACCAATTGCTCTCCGTTATTTGCAGCCATTAATTGTTAATTATTGTCAACTTTCATTATCGGGCTTCACCAGTTTCCGTGTTAAGACGACATGTCAGGTTGGCACATTGTTGGCAAACATGCAGGTGAATAGAGGGGAAAGGGTTCGGAGGAAGTAACACTTGTTAACCGAGTATGCAAATATCGCCCTGATGGCTTTCGCAGGTTGCGCTTGGGTGACCATCACATTCGTATAATGTTTATTGGCAACAGCACAATACATGCAGTTTTTTTAAATCTATCGCAAAGAGCTTTAATACCATCTCACCACCTCTGTTCTTCAGAGTTGTCCCACAAGATATACGCAGACTTATGACTTCAAAGTTATCACAACTTCAAAGTGTTCACAACTTGTATGGTGAGCTAGACCCTGAATAAATTTCAAAAGAATTTCCAATGTTCTCCTTCAAAATTCCATCACCCACTTGTTTCTTTAATATTGTCTTATTGGGGATGATGAAACTTTCAAATATGAAGCAGTTATGATAAGTGATGTTGTCTAACTAAAGTACTATACTCAGTTAAAAACTATAGTATTTAATGTGAAAAGCTTTGTCCAAACAACTTTCTCTATCAATTTCTTGTAATTCTTCCAACAGATGATCACTAAGGCCTATACCAAGGAGTTCAATAACAGTTACATTCTTATACAATTGTAAACTATACAAACGAACACATGTGTCCACCTTGCCTTGTTATAAAAATTTCCAGTGGTTACTGGACACAAGATGCTCACACAGCATCTGGTTATTAGACACAACCTATTGTGCCAATGAGTTCAGACAATGTTATGTAAATTTACATAACAATGTTGTGAATATTATTTTGAAGTTAAAAGTGGTACTATCCTGTCATTCAATAAACTATCCCAACAAGACCAGTTGATGAATCATCCTTGTCTTGATACTTTAATAAATCGATTATTTTGTTGGTTTATCGAACACTAATACGTACGTTTTGGACTAAATTCTGTAAACCATGCATATGTGGACGTTATAACATGTAGGTACTGTGGTACATGTACATGCATGATCAAATATATCGCAACACTGTTTTGGAATGCAACCCCCACCCCATTCCTCTTTAAACCTAAAAAACATTGGTAAATTTTACAAACACAAACCACGTTTCAGATCACAAATAAGAGTTTCCATCACCCAAATAGATAAGGTGCATGCCTGTACATGGTTACCAAACAGAAGCGAGTACCATTTCATCACCAACAAGGTTTCTCCCAAAAATCGGCGGATATTAGCAAACATGAAAACTGGCTCGCCATTAGTCGAAAACAACACAATCGATTAATTAGGCTCGCTGCCCAAAACAATTAATTAGCCAAATAAACGCGAGTTCCTAGCCATTCCACGCCAACCAACATGTATGCACGCATGACAATTTCAAAAGTTGGATTTGGAAACACGCATAGCCATAAAGGCGATTGCGATCTTTTTATATGAAATTAAAGAGATACATATATTCGTTTCCAATCTCGGAAAGCTAACCCAGATTCGTGCTCAAAATATTTATATCAAGTTCCGTGGAATGCAAGGCTATTGGTCTCTTGAATGAAACTGAAGGAAAACCTGTTCACCAACGTGCTCGTAATTTTTCCACGAAATGCTCAATTATAGCGCAAACTTACAGGAAAAACGCTATGTTATAAGCAAATTCTGGAGGTTTGCATACAACCTCCGTTTCTTGGGCATAACATGAACATTGCATGGGCGATCATCCATGAGAAGCCTATACCATCTTTTTCTTGTTTTGCGAAGGCATGCAGATTGGGCTCTAATTTCGGTTTCAAGAAATCGTATTAATCAAGGACTTTGCTTCACATTCAAGGATTTTTAATACTTCTAATTATTAGAACCAGATGGAATAGATCTTCAGGTTTCTAACAAACCACCTGCAAGGCAATGCTTTATTACAACTTCCATTGCATCAATAGCGATGATCCACAAATCTATTGCGTTTTAAGACAAACCAAGACCAAAATGCATTCAAACTATACTGAGCATTAAGTGACACTCATGAGAATTCAACCAGAGAACGATATTCTTATTCAGTATGATTCGTATATTTATTAAATATACTATGTATGACCATGGATGCGTTCAGGTGATCCTATACTGCTTTCTTACTTCAATGACGTAAATCAGAAATGTTATATACATGTACATTAAATTTTATCTTTAACTTCAATTTCACCATTGAGTCACCAATGAGGTAAATTTATCACCCTTATGAAAAAGTTGTAGAATGCATACATGTATTTAAATATGCATATAAAAATTATTATTATATGATCACTTCTCTTTGAAATATGCTAATCATGCAGTTGTGACTTTGTGAGAGATTTTAAGGCTATCGACTTTCTATGTAATGAAAGCATATACTATTGAACTTTGATCCCTTTTTCAATTTCTGCAACTGATCAGAAATTGTTTTCTTATCATTTTTGGGCATGGGATCTAGTTTATATCGCTCCTATATTTGAAACGATTTAAGATTGGTTCTTTTGTTAGATTTGCACAAAAGCTTTCTGTGAAGGTCTGGATGTTCCAAATTTTCCATGGAGTGAATTCCAACAAGCTTTTCAGATGGCTTCACAAAGTGCTAAAAACCTTACAACGTCCAGAGTCAAAGGCCGTCGGATGCTTCTACAGACCGAAAGCAAGGAGTTCAACAACACGAAACAGGCAATCAACAACGCCTCGCTCCCAAATATTCTGCTAGATGCTGGGGGTTATATAAGAAGACCGATTTTCAAAAAAAGGCACGCAAATAATGGATTTTTACGGTGAATGGACGGACTGACTGCCGTAGTACAAATGCGTGTGGCTCACAAAACACGTTCCACGTCACCGGGAAACGTGATTGTTGGCCATTTCCTGTCCAGCTTTTTTCATCCTCCATCCTCCAACCCTCTGCATTTCTGCTGAAAACATCCGACGCCATTGCGAGATGCACGCGTAAATGTTGGCCTCTTTTGTTTTAAATTCCTAAAGTCATCTCTGCAGAGCACGTACACCTAAGGCTACCATATGCCTACAGGGCGGTACCAGCAATTAGGCACAATGACCAGGGAAATGAGGAAAATGAAGGAACACGAGTAAAGATATAACAACAAAAAATGCAGACTGACCTGGACTTGTCGAGCCGTCGTACAAGTACTGGTCAACACGAACTTGCCATTTTCTAATACATGTATAACCATGCACCGACTGAGAACACACGCGACTAGGTTAATTGGCTGAAGAGCTGAAAAAGAAAATTGTAAAAGTTAGCCTATTTACATTGTTTGCCATCATCGTCACTTAGGTCTAAAGCGTTGTCCGTCATGAGGTTCTGAAACTTAAATTATGAACGATTTTATTATTCAATATGATGGAGACAACGTAAATATTATTTTCAGAGTATGAGCTTATATCATACAGAAATAAGGGCAACATTTTAATCATCTCAATTAAAGACAGGAGTAACTAGGGTTCATGGCGCCTAAGCCATATAGGCTACCATGAAAACTTATTTAAAATTCTTGCAGAATTCTTATGTTGGCACACGAATTCAATTTTATTGCATTTCTAACACCAGTTACACAATAATTAAAATGAAGTGCTTAAAAAATGAACATTTTAACAACCTCCAAAAGTATACGTGTCCCACCTGTCATACCCTGTAAACGCTCATGGGCCATGGCCAATCACAGATGCAGGCACATGTACATGGATGTCATATACTGTACACATGCCAGGGTAAGATATTCAAAATCAGACAACAATAAAACTTGATTTGCCACTTTTAGTGCTGCTAAGCTTTAAATCCCAAGACAAAAATGGCAATTAATCAAGAAAGTAGCCTAGCCTTTTACGTGATTTAGACTTGGTAAGCAAAACACTATAGTGCATGCATGTATATTATACAACTCAAGACTAAAAAAGTAAGACCATGTGTTTGTGGTAGGCAGTATCATTCTAATAATGGTACCTTTGGTCGCGGCACGAGTCAAGAAAATAGTAGCCGTTTAGTAAGCAACTATTGCAAGTTGATATAACCTTCTAGAAATTCAGATGCTGAAAAAAGGGTACCTGTACCTTTGAAAACGCTCTAGATTTTTTTAAAGTGGGTCATTTTCCTTTCTCACTTTATGACAATGGCACGAAAAAGCAGAAAAAGTTCATGGACAATGCGCCATGTCCTCATCAGATATAGGTATGTGTGAGATATTTGCTCTAATTACCTCTCGGCCTGCCTGCGGATATCTGGCTTATAGATATTTAGAGCTTTGCTTGCAGTTATCTGGCCTGTTTAGTAGATCATAAGCAGTGCAAATGTTAACTCCAGTTTCACACAACTTTTCCCATCAAAAATATAAATAATAAATGTTACCAAATCAGGATTAGAATGTATTAACTGGGCTATGTGACAAAAATTATGACAACTGACAAGATCAACCAGGTACTATTTCTGACAATGCAACGAAGATCACCAGACGATGCAAAAGAATTATTCATGGCGGAAGTCATAACGTGGAAATCAACCTCCACTTAAGCAAAAACCATGTCTTGTGGCCAAGCAGCTGGCTTGAAATTATGAAATCCGGGCATATAAAGCATGAAGGTGTGACGTGATTATTTCATCTAGGAACCCCCCTGACCTTGCAGCTAAACTATAATTGAAGACGTTAGGCAAGATATCCATGCATGGCCGATGCGCATGAGGTCGTCTCATCTGAAATTCCTCAGCAATTGACGGACGACCACAATCACAAACGAGTGAATTCAGTCAGGCTCAGGAGTGAACTGGATAAACATGACTAGATTGATACTTTTATTTTTGCAAAGCCAATGAAAGTAAGTTTATAGTCAGATTCCTTAACACGATTTCTAAGTTACCACCATGTTCACCATGCAGAAAGCTTTAACAGTGATTTCCAATACCTATGAGGTTCTAATCAGTTTGGGATTGCAAAAACTATGCAAGATGCTCAACATTGAAAAGAGAATGCTACATTGAAACAGTATTAACGTAAAGCATTGAACACTGTAGCAGAAGAGCAATTGTTACATGTACAATATACTGCATGTTACAGTCTACAGATGTGAAAAAGTCGGAGGAAAAAAATCACGCTTACGGTCCATCAATGTTTAGTGACCATGCATTCCAGAATGTGTCCACAAGCACTTCTAATCAACGATGCATTGTTGCTTTTTACCTGATTTTTAACAAACGCCAACTGTGGGCAGCTCATAATGTTCACATTTCCAAATATACTTTCACTTTTTTCAAACCAGAAGCATTGCGGATTTAATATTCCCAAAACCGTAAACAAGAATTACTGGCAATGGCATATCCCACGGGAAGTGTTGGGACGTCCCATTGCGCTTCTTGGTCAGTCACAAATGGCAAACTTAATGGGATCCTATATAACATCTCCCCCTTGTTTTTGGGACGTTTAAGTTGAAATTACCAATCCCAAGTGGGAATGGCAATGAAAAACGAGACAAGGAGTTTCAAAAATAATGGAAAATGTCCGTGGGAATCTCTCATCTTCTCTCGTTCAATTCAGTTCCGCCCAGTGATGAAGTTGGATTATAGGGTCAAGATATCTTGCGCCATATTGTTCCGGGCAGTCGTTAGATTGGCCACTTGCAATTTTGGCTGATTACAGGTGGGGGGAAACGCTCCGTGCTTGACGCTGGACAGACGAAAACAAAAACATGGTGGGGAAGAAACACTAAATTTAGACAACAGTTGGTCCATTAATCACCCCCCATTGTGCTTTCGAAGGTATACCGACTGGGAGATATATAGACCTGCAAGATGTTGCACCTCCACCATGGTAACTGCATAAACCCATTATATGTAAAAATGCAGTGTTTTCAATTCTAATTTAGGTCTTATAGTTATCGCACGAACCATGGAGTGCCAACCCATTGTAGTAAATGCTCAAAATAACTTGAATTTCTATTGAGCAAGTGCTCTCTTGGTCACACTGGTTCAAAAATCCTGCTGTTTCATTCATTGGTCCTCAGCTTGCCATCATCCATTTCACGTTTCGAGCTAAACACGTCCCGGAATGAACCCTGCTCAGCATATGATATGTTATTTTGAGCAAGTGCTCACTTCCCAATCGCCGACAGGCGTGACCTTTCGCCTGCCATTCTCATGGATGACACTTTTGCACTCGTAAACTTTTGTCTCGAAAACGGTCAAGTTGAGCGGCTCTACAACTGACCCTAGCGGCTGTTTGCGCACCTGCTTTCAAGTGACCTGGAAGATGTGCCTGGACGCACCCCATGAGCAAAAGGTGCGACTTCTGGAGGGGTGCGACCTGTAAAAAAAAACAGGCTCCAAAAACCCTTGGGGAAACGGAGGAGAAAGTCGTCGCGGAGGGTGCTTGCACATTCCCCTCACGTTTTTATATCCCTGCTTTTCGTTGTTGCGTATAAGCACCACCCTTTCCCTTGATTATATGATTCAAGATTTTTTATACCCCCACTTTTAGTTTCTGGCTGGGTCCGGCCTGAGGTTATAAGTATACATCTTTCAATGCAGTTTGTATACGGGCTTCTAATGCACTTAAACTATAGCCTGCTGCATGACTATTACAATTTTACTTAGTAATATTTTTTTATCATAGTTTGGAAACTTTCAAAGTTGTTGGATTGAAATCCACGCTTTTTTTGTGGAAACTTTCAAAGTTGTTGGATTGAAATCCACGCTATTATAACGTTTTTAGGTACTCTTAAGGTGAGGAAATTTAACCAGGCTAAAATAAGTTTTAATTTGCTTAGTTGATGGATGGCGCTTTATCAAATGAGCTTTAATTTCATATGTAATATGATTGGTATGCAGATATGTTGTGTTGTGTCGGTCAAACAGAAAATCGGCTTCTCTCTGCATCCGTCACTTCGAACTTAACCCAATTTGGCTAAAAATGGGATAAATTTTGCATCGTGAGGACTATGAGCTTCCTAATGTCATTTGTCGCCCATCTATAGTATATGGGACTTATTAGTAAAATATATATTTCAGATGATTCGCAACAGTTAACACAAATCACCTTATAGAACGAAATGTCATCAATTTCGAAAAAAAATACTTGATGGGAATTAAAAAATGGGATAAAATATTATATTTTCTCTTTTTAAGCAATATATTCAGTGGTGATACAACCAAGATATTAACTTTAATTAGTTCACATGAACAGAATGAAAAATTGTTTCTTTCTTTCCTAAAATTCAGCAAACTGCTGATTAGTTGACAAACCATTAATTTTGGCTACATAAAACCTGAATTTGGAGAATTTTCGAAAATAAAAACATCACTGATGTATACTGCAGCGCAGCAACGAGAAAACGTTTGTAGAAAACTGAATGCAAATTGATTATTTTAGTGCAAGTAATAAACTAATAATAGTAGGGGGCTCGTCTATATAATTAGGCAATTTTCAATCCAAATTCTATTACTTTTCCCATAAAAAATGAACATTTTTTCAGGTCAGAAGTTAATTGTGACCTAAAAAATGGAGTTGTTTACATAATTCGAATCGGATTTCACAAGGATTTGAAATGCGCGAGACGTAATAGAGATCGGGGTTAACCAGGTTGTTTTTTAACCCACCTACTTTTTTTCTCCCAGTAAACAAGGTGAGAGTTTGCAAAATTTTTAACTAAAAAGTACAAACATTTTTCACAAAGATCTAAAATAAAAAAAAAATAAAAAAATTAACGCAATTTATTGTATTTTGTATAAAATGCACAAAACTGGTGATAAAAGTACAACAAAAGTATTCTATTAAGAAATGGTTTAAGATGCATCACTTGCTTATTACGAAAGTTGCACGTGTGATGTCATGACCTTACTCGTAATTTGTACGCACCAAAATAATGCATTTATAACATGTTAAATTAAAGAAGTGCGTTCACGAATTCTATCTTGCCTATAATATACACAGCCCCAGAAATTAAAGCACCATGTGAAAATACATATACACATGTTCTCTGAAATGTGTTGTAAAAAACATATATACATGCCTCTGGTGAGCAAAAACGGAAGCTGAAAAATTTAGCAATGGTTTTTTAAAAGTCTGCAACATTGTGCCATGCATGTGTTCCGCATGCCATGATTGGTGGCCGCCACGGCCTCATCACGTGCACCACCGAAAAACCAGTTTGGACAAAAAGGTCATGATGATGATAATAATTATAATTAGCATTAGCACCAGGTATACGAAACAGTATTTATTTTTTCCTGTTCTGCAAGCAGAATGTGTACAGCCCCAGCAAACGCAAAAAAGTGTGTTTGATGTGGGGGGGTTTTCTCTTAAAGTCCCCCGGCACTAATCTAATTAAATTCCTCGTTCCCAATTAGCCTCCATATCATTTTTCAAACGGCAAATTAACGAAAACGGTCACGTTTAATTTACTTCGGCTATAGCGTGCGAATAACTGAAATTTTCGTTTGGCACCTAAGCGTGTCAATTGCGAGGCCTATTTCACCCAAATTGCGGTTACCTATAACGGGCTCATCCTCACAGGGTGCAAATTAAGGACTCTATTAACACCGACCCACGCATAACCGATTACAATAATGTCGAGTATAATTAATTAGCGATGTGCCATATTTGTCTTTAAACCTGTTTTCTTTTGATTCTGCTGCTATTAAGACAAACACTATATGTTGGGGGTGAAAAAGTGGGTTTATTATGCGTGTCGCGTCGAAAATTTAGCAATACTTATGACCGACAAACAAACCGGAAAACCAAGAAAAAGTTTTGAGAAAACCCGAAAACTGGATCGATCCACTTCGGCCATCTTGGTTTCAAAATGGCCGTCTGAAAGCCGTCAATGGCTGATTTCATTTGAACAATGCGTGATTCACACAATCATTTAGACTAAATGACTTGTTCTAATTTCATTATGTCAGACAACACTATAATGTTTTGATAATATACATGTAACGCATAATTACAAATTCGAAAAATTGATTATTTAAAAATATACGCTGAAAGTCATAATTAGGACCCATTGAAAACAGAGAAATTAGACCATCCTATAAACGATATCATGACTTGTTCAAAATTGAAAAAGAGTTCCAAATAAAGGCATCAGCTTTCACTGAAAATCACTATACATTTAATAATCACTTGAGCACATTATTGCTAGCTTATATCAAGCATATAAAGTTTTCGAAAAAAGCATTGTCCTGCGTTGTTAGAACAATTTGAATCATTAAATAGTATTGTATATTTTGCAGTGGCAAAACAAATATGTTCTACAAACATTTTGTATGAAGAACATATTTGAATAATCACAACAGAATTAATTTGAAAATACAGATTACATAAAATCAGATGTTTCTTGCATTAATTATTATAATTCATTCTAATCACCCAACCAGGTATTTTCTAATCATCCAATACACGTCGATAAAGCATTCATATCAATCAGAAATGCAACATATAGTGAGTTTTTGGAAAAGCATCTTCTGATGGAAATTCGATGTCATCAGGTGTTATAGTTTTCCATCAAGACAAAATAGCCATCGTGTCCCAATGTAATAATTTGGTAAATCGTGCATCGTTGTATCGAAATTGTGTGCAACTCTATATCTGATATTGACAAACTTTCCAGTTGCACTACAATATCACCTTGACGGGCGGCTATTTCGGCCCGTTGGAATGCTGATTACCACCAAATCGACTGCACTTGATCCACAAAAAAACGACCTCCAAAGGGGATAAAACTGGGGTGGATAACGGTGCGAGGGTCGGTCAGCGTTAACCCAACGTAGAGTTAATCAAACCCTTCAAGGACGAGAGTGTAAACAATTGCAGTTTAGTTGTTGGTGGGGCGTTCAAGACGAGATCGTGGGTTTTGTTTCCAAAACATTTCAAATTTAAAAATGCTGTTCGAAGGAAAAGTGCCAAAAACCAATGCTTAAGTACTTGGTGGGAGGTATTTCAATTTCCGGGGTGGCAACTCTTGAAACTCCTCTCATTCCAGTTTACACAGCATTTTTGCCATTGTACATATACAAAACCATCGATATGCGTTTTAAAAATATTTGTTTAATATAAGTTTAAGGCAAGATATCTAAGCAGAATATTGTTTAATTTTTTAAAAAAAAGTAATGTTGTTAATCCTTTTTATATCAGACATGCACAAATTGGCAAAAGCTGACCGATAAATTCCATGAAAGAGCCAAGAGACGATGTGTAAAGATATAGAAAACGTTCAATCAGAATACAAAAAATTCATAATAATTAATTCATAATATAATGTCATTATAGAATGCAATATACATGTACATTTATAGTATACACGAGGAGCCATAAGTGGTTTTCGGCGCCTAATTTAACAGAATTTCTCAATCCAGAATAATGAATCCCTGTGGAGAATTTCCTTATAATAAATTAAACCCAAAATAAATAAAAAAAATAATGATGGAAGTAACTTAAAGAAATTGAATAATAGCAAGGGTTCCAAAGAAATGTGGAAGTTATCTTAAAAAAATCAGTATACTTGCATGACTAATTTAATATTTTCATGAAGCCACATTATAAAGTTTTAGCACAAACTACATGTATGTGGTGTACGTGCTTTACAACAATTTGACTGTTGTTTATGCACTGTTTTGGATGCAGAAAAATGGTGGCATTCATCTAGACTGCATCAAGATTTAAGAGTCTGCACATGTTTCTATTGTGTTACATGTGTAACCCTTCACCTGCTTAACAATGCAAACCGGTACTTAAAGCGATTTTTCACGAGAAATTTTGGAATTTCTTTGAAAAGACAGTGTTCAAGATGGCACGATCTATCAAAGAGAAACATCAGCCCCACCACAATGGAAGATGTACCAGTCACAATTTATCTCCTAAGGACGGTCTCTCAATTCTGGTAAAAAACCAAATCCGGTAACCTACAATTGAGAGTGACGCACTGTTGCTCCATCAAGTATGACTGTCATGACCAATTGGGTGCTTGACCCATGCTGACAAATGGATGTCTGGTACGGTATAAACAATGAAAAAACGTAGGAAAAACCGTCCAGGATGTAAAGCCGACAAGACATAGCTCTTGGGAACAAAAGATTAGGTGTCCAAAAACGATGGTTATAGGGAGGAGGCGATATCCCCTCACAAAATGGTCGAAAACAACACGTGAGGTGACACGGGCAGTGCCAACTGGCACCAGATAGCATCAACAGTCCGAAAGAGTTGCTGACAAATCTACCTTGCTCACCTACAAGCTATCCATGATCGTCCTTGGGGTGGCCAAAACATATTAATATGCGCAACGTGGGTTCACCAAGCATGCAAATGTGAAGGTGAGAGAAGGACACACGAAAATTCTCAACTTACTAAAAACGACAAATTCGACGATTAAAAGACCACCCTGAAACGGCATCTTGGGGAGCGCCTTGGTGTAAAAGTCCCCATTAAGTAGATAATGGATCCAGACTTTGCAAGTCTAATGTTAAGCCCCTTTTCGTCCAATGCTCTCTGGTCGCCATCTTGGCTAATTCAATTATTAGCCCTCTGGTAATTCTGTAACTATATGCACATTTTATATACATTAAAAAATGGATAAAGTGCTGCACTGCCAGTATCCAACAAAATGTGTTTGCATGGGTATACTGCATATCGTTATTTGGCCAGAGATTTCAAAACCATGGAGAGAACATCCCATGGCGTGCAATTCCTCCATGCATATCAAGGAATTCCAGGAAACGAGGGGCCACAGAATCGCCGAAAAACTTTCGTAACGGATGCTAATATATTTTTTTTTAAGTGCTTATAAAGCTAGCCAGGGATATAGGGGAGCCCAGACATCACCTGGAAGATGTATCCTCAAGAAAACCCCACAGTACCACCCCACCAAGGGTAAAAAATACATTGCACAAGATGGCGAACACAATGGATAACGCTGAATCACCACAACCGTTAGAATATACGAGAAGTTCAAATTGATACCGATTAAAATAGCCGTTTTGGCCATGGCCACCGTCTATGGTGCCCAGCGACAGTCGTGTATTTGGGCTTAGTAACGAGTTTCAACACTATTTAAGCCAGGCTTGCTTAATTAAATCTCTAAGTTATTCAAGAAAAACTTTAAATGAACAGGAAACAAATATATATCTTTGAAAATCCGAGTTGGATATGAGACCTGGATCCCTCGGATTATCGAAATGATGTAGGATGAATGAAATTTACAAATAATAAAATCACGCTAAAATATACATTATACAATAGCCTATAAAATGTACATGTAAAATTGAAAGCTTGAAAACAATATTGAAATATCTTGAAAGCAGTTGAAAAAGTTGAGGTAAAAACAACTCGGGTTATTGAGGCTCCACAGTAACAGTAACAGTTCCTTATCTGTATGCACTAACCTATACCTAATTTACAACTATTCATAACAATATACATCTGAAATAACCATACTCAAAAAATCTCGTTAGGATGTGGCTTACCAGAAAATAATCTGTTTTTATTATTAAAACCTTTTATTTAACTTGGTTAGAAGGGAGCGCATGGTGTTTGTTTGATTACATGGATATGGATCGTGTCCT
>JAQGCC010000353.1:0-40332 GCA_034698905.1 Xestoiulus laeticollis | reverse complement strand
CTTCAGACAGGTTCACCTGTAAACATGCTACAGTGTATACAGCTGCAAAATAGGGAATTTCCCCTGTTTGAATCCTTCGTGAGTCACTAGCTATTGGTCGACACTATTTGCACAGCTGCAAAATAGGGAATTTCCCTTTTTTGAATCCGTCATGAGTCACTAGCTATTGGTCGACACTATTTACACAGCTGCAAAATAGGGAATTTCCCTTTTTTGAATCCTTTGTGTGTCATTAGCTATTGGTCGACACTATATACACAGCTGCAAAATAGGGAATCTCCCCGTTTTTTCAATTCTCATACATGTGTGCATGTATTAGTCAGTAGTTATTGGATATCACGAGCAAAAATTAATTTCCTGGCTATTTTTGAATCCATGTTTTACATTTTTGATTCCATGCTTGATATTGTATGCAGTAACATTGTTGATATTCCCTTAGAAATAATCACTGGGACCAATAAAAATTATTAAATATCACTTTGTGGAGGTTTATTTAATACATGGGTCCCAAGTCTTGACCGCACATCTTATTATTTTAGAGAAGATATTATTTTACACAGGATTATTTTAGACAGGTACTAATGTATTAGTTCATGGAACATTGTTTGTGTTTGTAGTTTCACGAGTGCAGTCAACAGGATTCCTCCAGAGCTGAAATTTTCAAATTCCAATGTCTTCTCCAGATTTTCTTGACCATCCTGATGACAAATTTATGACTATACCAAAAAAAACTTCTCATAGAATCTGTTTGAGAACGTAATTCCCTGACAATTCCCAGTTTTCCAGCTATGGGGAACCCTGTGCATAAATACAGTAGGGCCTGCAAGGACACTTCCTAGACAAGAACAAATCCATTCTGGAACCTTGCATCAGTTTTTTATAACTTTTTGGGTGTGTTACATCAATCCCATACATGTATATAGCATACAATACATCACAGAGATACATGTTTATTAAAATAGACCCTATTGTTATTAGAAACTGCATGAGTGTGAGTCCATTCTTACAACTCGTGCCAAAAGAGGGTTGGGTTTGCCTCCCCACAAACGTGACACATCCAATGGAATGCAACTTGCTGCATTTTTTTTACCTTCAAATAATTTTTATGCGATTTTTATTAAAGAAAAGCAGGGCGAGCTGGCAACACCCAAAAGTGCATGGGCTGGGTCCATGTGTCTGGATAGCATTAAAGCTGTGACACGTCCAGTTTGAGAATGCATTGTCATGCATGAATGGGGGGGTCACGCCTTGTCCAAAGTTACTTAAGAAGACACTAACGAGCGAAATTGGATGTCCTCACTTCTTATCACAATGTTGCCAACAAGCAAGGGCACATTATTACGGTTGTAAAAGTGCATGTTCTAGTCAGACCTGAAGAAGTTTAAAAAAAAAAAATTGGGAATGTATACATTGCCTGAAGCAAAGTTTAGTAAAAATCTGATAGCGAAACTGGCATCTTTTTTTAACGAGCGAAAGGCCAAAGCAGAAACATACAGGTTTAATTGCATTTCTCCTAATTGCAACTAATTGCAGGGATGTTTTCAGCCATCGTGAACTAGGGTCAGCGACAGGCGACCGAAACATTGCTACCTTTTTGCCTATCTTGATACCCTAATCCTAACTGTTTTGGCATTGTGCTCCTGCAGCTGCTGTTTTAAACGGTGGCGCCACCATCGACAATTACGCACAAAAGTGCAGGGAATATCTTTGAACTATACGGAAATTGTAACAGAAATCGTCACGTTTCCAACACATGCACAGTGCAATGAGTAAAAACATGCATTTACATGTAATTGTCTTTTCAACTACATGTTTATATACAACATTTTTGTGTCAAAAATGCTAGTAGCTCCCTCCAAATTCTGCCATGAGCTTCCATAAAGTATGGACATGTACAATCGTTTAAGAGTATACACACTTGCGCAATTTTTTGCAGTAATTTGAGTACCCCTTAAATAAGCTTTAAGCTGACTACAGACTACCATCACGTCATGTGAGTTCACGTGATGGCACGAGCTTAATTTTATCGGTGATATCGCATAATAAACAAACGCACGTACGTGACAGCACGATGGATTTTTACAACAGAATCCAAAAAAAAATGTTAACACACTTAAACGCGAAAGATATGGAGGTGAGGGCGTGATATCACGAAATATGTAAACGCACCAGAAAATAAGAACGTGACAGCACGTATGAGCCAGAGATTTGTGATGTGAGGAGTAAGACGTGGACCAGGTCGAGCGTCACCATGCAGAACATGTTAAACAATACATTCCAGATTTTCATCTCGTGACATGAGCATGAGTGATATCACGTGAGCTCATGTGACGTGATGGTAGTCCGTAGCCAGCTTCAGTGTTTCCATGGGTTTGCAATTTAAACTATAGAGCCCAATGCAGTCGCATTCGCTTCAGGGCTATGATAGTGGGAAATGGACAAATAATAGATTAACCACACTTTGGTTTTAATAATCGTGACATTTTGTGTATATATCTAGCAGCCGTTCCTCAATAATCCTCACACTCATTAGAAGTCGCCTAAAGCGTATGGCTAAATTAATGGCTGACCCGTTAAGCCTTCACCTTGCTCCACGTCCACTTTTATCAAGTTGGCCATGGGCTATAACTCGAATTACAGGGGGATAATATTGAAATGTTATCGCATTCGGCGGGGAATTTGCTAATGCCACCTAAACATCGTCCATCGATGACCACTGTCCACTCTCTCTCTATAGAGGTCTTCCATAGCAGAAAGGGGAGAAAAAATTCAATTAATTTATTCTGGAAACGCTGGCAAGCTGTTTGCCAATCCGAAACGCACCTTGGCAGGCCCTGATGAGTGAATCTGCTACCATCCATCATCATTTGAAATGATATTGCTTTCGCCTCAACAATCAAAGAAAGATGTCTTACTAAAAGCGTCAGAAAAAGCCCCAAGAAGCTTAGATCTCTTTAGGATGTAACTACGGTTGATCTTTCCGCCTAAGCCCCAATCGCTGAGCTAGCTTAAAAACCTGATGTACCGAAATGCAACGTGCGCTGAAAACTCAAATAAATCAACTTCTGTTAAATACAAATAAATCTGCTAAATGATTTTTAAAACTCAGCTATAGTTTGCTACGACGCTGATGAACTTTAAACTACATTGCTTCTATATCCTTCATCAACAAAATCCTCTAATATCCGAAATAAAAATTCATAAAGATGCAGTTACCCATTTTGATGGGTTATTGATACTTTACTCAGTTTTGGGTTAAATTTCTGGGTGTTAACCAAGAATACGTAAATTTCTAAATGTAACCAATTCAGTTGGGTTATTTGATGGGTTATTATATTTTGATTGGGTTTTATATTATTATAAGTTGTCTATTTGATCCCATACAAATGAACCCCCAAC
The DNA here is from genome assembly GCA_034698905.1 of Xestoiulus laeticollis. Classification (NCBI taxonomy): domain Eukaryota; kingdom Metazoa; phylum Arthropoda; class Diplopoda; order Julida; family Julidae; genus Xestoiulus; species Xestoiulus laeticollis. Next base: position 36,933 of record JAQGCC010000353.1, on the reverse strand, counting down.
CATCCTTTATATAAGGGGGATGGTTTTCAATTTTACTATAAATAAGGTATATGGTTTTACGATATATGATATGATCCCTTGCAGAAAATATATAAAAATTGTAGGTTTCCTTTTAATTTTTGAATTTACCCCCACTTCAATTTGGGTATTCAATTTAGGTATAAAAACCCAATAGTAAATTAATCTTTACACAAGGTTGTGCATAAAGTTACCCAATTATAATTTGATTATAAATGGCACAAACATCGCATTTAGCCAATTCTGGGCATATTTTAAACAATATCTGTATTGGTAACTGCTACTCAACGTTGAGTAACTGTAATCCAACATTTGGTTACACTTAAATTCAACCCAATGTTGGCATGCCCATATCACTCATCATTGGGTTAGATTTGGGTTAAATTTTAACCCATCGTGTTTTGTGTGCACCAAAGCCAAACCTATCCCAAAATGAATAAATTAAAGCATAAAGAAATTAAAAAAAGTTGAATAATTTTCCTAGTTTTGCAATAGATGAACGTGCAAACCCTTCGCTTACTTTTTGAGTGACATAATGGTTACATGCTGTCTGAAAAATCTTTATCAATGAGTGACGAGTGTGTAATTAATGGAGATTTGGGGTCAATAATAATAACATAATAACTCGAGTTCTCCTATACATGCTCGCATCATTACTAAACATCACATTTCCAGCCAATCAAGGTAAATATGCGGAAATTCTGTAAGTACCATGAGTAAAATTAAATTCTCCCAATTACGTAGATATTATAAAAACACGACTACATGTAGATGCAGGAAAGGCCAAATTGATAATGGGAAAATGCAAATCGCTGCCGGGATCCATTGACCTTATCATTGGTTGTGAAATCTCAAGAGATATTATACACGTTTAAAATGTCACGAAAATGATTTAATTGAATCAATTAAGCTTGCAAAATAAGACGACGACCAATAATTAATCAAAACCAAATCCAATTATGGAAAATAAATTGCGTACAGATATATCAGCTAATAAGACATTTTACTTCATTATAAGTTAATCACAACTTAAAAGAGTCAATCACCCTTCAACAATTTGTATTTCACCCACCCCTGTATTTTTGATTTTAACTAAAAATTGATCTGTGATTTATAAAAATAAACATCGAAAGCAATTCAGTGATTCCATATCAATCCAGAAGCATAAAATGCATAAAATTTCATTTTAAAAATAAAACTTTGGGACTAAAAATATTCCCACTTTCGATCATCATTCTCCATTTGCATGAAATTGTATTATAATTCAAATTTGTCTATTTTTAGACTCCAAATAACAACAACAGAAGAAAAATAGGTGTTGGGAGGAGGAGGAGAAGTGTGTGTGGGGGGGTGGGGTGTTGGAAAAGGAATAGGGGGAAAAAAAAAGGTGGTGGGTAAAATCTAAAAACCAATTAACTGTCAAGTGCTGTGAATCGTGTCAGTGCCATAGAAAATTTGCATATATTCTGTTCTTGCAATTTGCGTCTGGAAAATTAGATCAGGAGCAAACAGTGAGAAAAGAAAGACAAGAGACTAATGCAATACACGAGTTAAAAGCATCCTGCCATACACAATTGCCACATACAAGTAAGTTTGCTTATATTTGCAAAAATGGCTAACACGCTATACACAATACAAGGGCTCACCCTATTCACTCATCTAGTCTCTCCTACAAATATGCAAAATAAAGCCATGGAAGCCAGGCTAGGGCACAAAATGAACGACAAATCAATCTGATTTATTAGATTTCCGACTTTTCAATTAACGAAGAAGGCACCGGTGCTATTGCTCAAAAGTGCAGAAAGAGCAGGGGGTACAAGTGCATGGCCTAGGAAAAAAAACAAGAATTAATTTCACTTTATTTTTTGTTCGAAAGAGACGTGTTCATAAAGCTGAAAAGGCAATTAATTCGTCTTCCTTCTTCAGCAAATCACTAATTTCATTTCGACTATAGGCTACACATGTACGTCCTTTCAGCTAATTTAACTGCATACATGTGTATGTGACATGAACATTACAGGGAAGCCTACCCTTACTATATGTCTTCAATTACATTTATATGATCTCTCATGCATTTTTTCACCTTTTTCGAAAACAACGAATCCTGAAATACATGTATGTAACATTGCCCTCCACCCCAAACTTGTTTGTAATAACTAAAAATATCCCTAATCTATATGGGAAGGATGCTCAACAACACAATGAAAGGCGCACACCGTGACTATAAGGACCGGAATAATTAAGATTATTTTAAGGTTTTAATCATAAACACAAAAATAGAGAAAAAACATTCTAAAATAACATGGCTCTCAAACCTTTCAATTGGCAGTGTAGCACTAAAAATTAATGCTGGCTACAGACTATCATCACCTCACGTGAGCTAACGTGATGGCACGCTACGTGTCAAATATATAGAATGCATTTGCTAGAATTATAGCAAGTAGATGCATGTACATGTAGGTGGCTCCAACTGTTATCACCTCATACGCCACACATCACGAAACTGACCTCACGCTTTTCTTTTCCGGTTCGTCTATATTATTTTGTAACATCACGTCCTCACGTCTATGTCATTTGCGTTCATTCAAGATGCGCTATATCATTTTTTATTATTTTGATTCTGTTACAAAAATTCATCGGTGACAATAGTAAGTTTATTACACGATATATCACGCTTAAAAATGTGAGATTGTGCCATCACATGAGCTCATGTGACGTGATGGTAGCCTGTAGCCAGCTTAGCACTTTACCATATACCAGGGTTCCCCCAGTAACAAAATTATCCAATTCCTTAGCTTTTCCAGTGAAACTATTTTTTTTAAAAACAAAATTATTTAAAAATTTAAAAATATGATATTATGCATCACAAGTATTTGTCTCGTTGCTCATAGAAGCTGTTTTATAAAACAGCTTAGAAAATCCAGCAAAGGGCAACAACTTCCACTATTAAGGCAGTTTTATTAACTATAATAGTTTAAAAATGTGTACATTTTCAGTCACCTTTTTAGAAGCCCTTTTTTGAAGAGACCTAACCAATTTAGTACATGGTCTCCAATGACATTTGTGACTCTCATATAGCACAAGTCCAATAAACCACCTTGGCTATAATAATGTTGCGTCTCGATGCATCCTCATTTCAAGTATATGAAAACCCAAATGTTTCTACGCCAACAGTAAAAAATCATTTTACACATTTTCACTCGAATTTCAATTGAAAAGAAGAGGGTTTTATACTGTTCATCAAAATGGATTTAGGGTCGTTGCAATTTGGGCAAAAGGCATCCCCGCTAAGTGCCCCATTTGAACCCGAATGGGAGAGGTGCCTTAAAAATAGGTAAGGGTTAAATCCTTAAAGCAATCTGAGGGTGAGATTTATGGGGTAGGCGACCGTCTCCTCCCGAGATTTAATATAAGTTCCCATTAGGTGTCAGATCCCAAGGTTCCAACGATGCGCCAATTCTTATTGGAAAATCCTGTAGCTGCTACTTATATTAAAGGAGGGTTATGAAAACTTATGACCATAAGGGTATTAAAGGGGGGAGGAGGAGGAGGAGGGGGGGGGGGGAAAGATGTTTGTATCGTAGGCAAAAGGATGGGCATGAAGCAGTGGGGATTTAAACCCCGGTATATAACAGCGAATGTGAAGGAGGAATAGAAAAAAGGGGGGGGGGATAAATATACATTATAGTAACCGTTTCCCAAGGAAGATGCGCTATAATACCCAATGGCAGATAATGATGATATATTGACCAAGAAAGTACTGAATAAACCACTCCGTCTTATTGACTGGCCACTATCAATTCTCAGAGCGACAGAGCTGGAGCGCCATGCAAAACAAACAAATGCTCAGAAGTTGCTTTTTTGAGGGGGTAAAGGAGAGGGGTATTCTTTTCCACTTGGTGAGGGGTATAGTGATGAATGTGTCACAGCAAAAAGACGCATTAAACCTTAGAAATGCAATAGTCAAATTCAGACATGAATTACATTACTATATAATACACAGTAAAATTTGTACATGAAATGTGTTTTTTTTTCTCTCCATTTTACTCTATAATGTATATAGTTTTACGAGATATACATGTACATGTATACATGATTACTCTGAGAAAATATATAAAACTTGTAAGCCTACTTTTAATTTTTGAATTTACCCCCACTTCAATTTGGATATGAAAATCACCATAAAATAACCCAATATAGTCAATTAATTTTTACACAAGGTTGGGTGTAAAGTTACCCAATTATGGGTTGATTATAAATGGCACAAACCTCACACTTACCCAATTCTGGGCCTATTTTAACCCAAAACCTGTGTTTATAACAGCATTTATCAGATTTAGTTTTAAAAAAAGAGTTGAATCTCAAGCTTAAGTTTGTGAATATTATAGTTACCGTATCTCATTAGTGATTAGAGCATTAATTACTGTGCTAATTTATAAAAGGCATTTCAATTACTAAGCTATACTAAGCTGCGGGCTAATCATTCAATGGCTACGTGACTCTTGTGTTTAGGATTTTAATTAGTAGCTTCTTATTTGGGGGTATAACAATAAAAATGTGATCCTGTAAAATTGCCTCTCATGCAGTTTATACAGGTCTTTTTATAATATGTTTTCGTTGGAGGTTTAGTTAAATCTGAGACCCCATACATGATTAGCATAAAAGTGTGAAATTCAGCTTCTTGATTATCTGTAAATGAGCTATAGTGTCTTAAGGCGAGCCCTTTAAAAATGCATTGGTGGGTGTTTTCAAATGCACCTTTTAGGAAATAAACTTCATTAGAAAGTGGATTATTAAACGTTAGAGAGTCGACACTAATTGTAAATGGGCATTTCGTGATTTCGTAAAGTGGGCAAAACGTGCCTTATAATGCATGTAGGGCCTATATACTGTTAAAACAATTTAAGGGTAAATTATGCACGAGGCTTCGGCATTTAACACGTGATTTAATCCGCTTTTTATGGGCGCCATATAAGAAATGCGCTCGAATTCAAAGTGGCAACATCATCAAACCTTGTATTTTCAGTTGTTCAATAAAAAGAGGATGGTGGGGGTAGGGGGAGGGAAGGGGGGGGGGGGGAAATCCCCTCCTTTGCATCTGATGCCATCGTTTTCTATATAGCTGATTTAGCAGAATTTAAATGGCTCGCTTTTGGGAAATGAACCCTATCTGGGAAATCCATTTAATAACCAAAAACCTAGATTGCAAACGTGTGTAGTGACATGGAAAATTATTTGAAAGAGAGAGGAAATTTAAAAAAAAAAAAAAAAAAAAAAATTGGCATACTTTTTCAGCTGCTTGACATTTGGAGGAAGAAATTCTGCCAGTTTTTTTGTGATTTATTAAATGTTTATTTACTATGAACTTGGGCTTAAATGAGTACACTTTTCACTCAGGATGTGTGACATCGTTTTGGGTAATAATCTGAATTAAAAAATCCAAAACAATGTTTCTCGTTATTAAATCTGTCTCTAAAAATGCCATTTCAAATGTTCGGTTTATTACACCTGGACAATAAAAAGATCGTGGAGTTATGTCATACTATCAATTTATCATGATTATTTTTCAATTCTTATAGCATAATAAAGTTTATTATGTATATGTATATATATTATGTATGAAATCCTGGAATACCATCACGTGATCTCATGTGACGTGATGGTATAGCCTGTATCCAGGTTAATTTACAGAAATGTGCATATTCATATTACTGTTCATGTAGTGTATAGTGCATTAAACAGTGCATGATGTCTTTATTGTATAAAATATTTTAAAATCTTGAAATCGCGGAATGCCATCACGTGATCTCATGTGACGTGATGGTAGCCTGTATCCAGGTTAATATACAGAAATGTGCAGTTTCATATTACTTTTCATGTAGTGTTTAGTGCATTAAACATTTGCATGATGTCTATATTGTAATAGAATGGTTTTAAAATCTTGAAATCTTGGAAGGTTCGTTATACATGTATATGCACAATTTGAAAAGATAATCAGCAGGAGGCAATTAAGTCTAGGAAATGTTGCTCCATCTTAGGCTTATGGTAGCCAGAATTAATTTCAGAACTGCTTGTTTCTTCATGGCTGACTACACCGTGTGAAATCTTAATATTAAACCTCATCAAGAACCCGTGATATGATTTATTGTTGTTATTCCCTTATAAAGGTCCCTCTTCGCATCCAACCTCGTGTTTGCCTTTTAAATAAGCTTTCTTTTTTTCTACCCCCATCTTTTTTTTTTACCCCCATCACCATCTCGTAGCACTTTTTTTTTGGACCCCTCCAACTCTCGCTTTTTTTTTTTTACCTAATCAGATCATCCCAAGTAACAAAGTAAAATCTCATTATCCAACAACAATCAAGGAAGGAATTTTTCTATCCGTTTTTCCGTGGAAAAACCTAGAGTTGCAGTGTCATTTTTATAGTCATGAACACACACAGAGGTGAGCAACACGTGTTCGCTAACTAACACGTATTAAACAGGACCTCGATGTATAAAAAAAACACAATAACCACCCCCTTCTCCAGCTTATCTCATCCCCCAACACTTTGTAATTAAACTAAGCGTATAGACTATAAAAAAAAAGCGACGAATTTTGATAAACTAGATTGGAGTTGGCCATGGCACAACCTTGTTTTATTATTAGTGAAATAAAAAGGGGGTTCATTATTTTGCCTCCTTTATGGCACCTATAGGTGTACTGTATACGTATACAGTACACCTATAGGTGCCATTTAGCCATGCATGCTTTTAAACTCCATTACACCCATCGGTAGCCCTTATCTCCTCCTACTATCTTCAATTATCTCAAGATGCTCGATGGAAAACCCGGCCCTTAATAAAACGAGCTTGCATGAAATTAACACGAGATGGGTATTGAGTTTTTTTTTTTTTTCATGGTTCTTGGTGCAAATGACTGACTGAATTCCAACCATGGCAATCGAATTTAATTACAAACGAATAATGTATCGTAAACTTTGTCGACTGCCTAAACTTAACGACTGTTAAGGAATTTTTCTAATAGAAATTCTTGGAGGAGACACGTTAGATTAAAGCTCGATCGTCCATGAGCCCATTTTAATTCTTGAATTATTCTTCATCGTTTTATGCTAGACATACATTTTAAATGAAAACATCTTAGAAAGTTATCTGAAGGAATACACGCATCTTAACTGCGGTCTTTATGCACCAAAACTTTGCATTTCAATCCAACTTTGATATACACGTGTACACTGCAAATCTAAGGTTAATTCTGTAATATCTCTAGATATACACTGTAAGTGTGCTTACATGTTGGAGAATAAAGTACCCTTAGGGTAAAAACATAGTGAAGCATGGTTACAGGAATGGGAATCATTCTAGAATGATTCCGGAAAACAAACCCGTGATTCTGGATGCACACGCACATAGTGGAGCATCGTTGTGAAGAATGGTGCATGATATGATTCAAGGAAACAATGAAGCATTAAAGTCATGATGCTTACATGTTGGAGAATAAAGTACCCTTAGGGTAAAAACATAGTGAAGCATGGTTACTGGAATGGGAATCATTCTAGAATGATTTTGGAAAACAAACCTTTGGTTCTCGATGCATCCGCACATAGTGGAGCATCGCTGCGAAGAATGAAGTGAAGCATTCTGATTGGTTGCTATATTATATATACGAAAAGTATTGGGGAATGGCGGCCAACCAATCAGAATGCCCCGTTTGAAGAATTCATTTCCATTCCTAATTCTATCCTCCACTATGTGCGAGCGCATAGAAAACATCGTGTTTGATTTGAGGAATTCATTCTAGAATCATTCCATGATTCCCATTCCTATATATGCTTCACAATGTTTTTACCCTTACTTCCTCAGGCATATTTCACAACATTTGTTGTCTCGTATCAATTTGTGACATCTCGAAGTTATATACACAGTACACTATAAATTATAAAATCTAAATAACCATGAAATAAAACATCCATTAACTTTTGCCATAATTTGTATCAATTTGAATGTTTTGAATCAAATTGAAAATATAAGAAGCATTTAATACCAAGTTTTATGTTTTAATTTACGATCTATATTTCCATGGTTCATCAAAGGTTCTTCCATGGTTCCATGGTTCCATGTTTCTTAAACTAATGTCTTAAGGAATGTCTTATACTAAAAAAGTCAAAATTCTTCATTAATAGTTGTTATAATTTTCTGACATTAGATTTTTCTTCCTGTAAAGTGTAAAATCCTCTAAAAAGCAAGGAGATGTACATGTATGTTGTTAGATTCTCAGGTAATCATCCGTTATTATACCTGTTGGATATTTCATGGCTGTTCAAACAAACGCGCGGTCGCTATATTTAGAAATTTGCGAATTTGCCCGATAATTTTGTAAAAAAAAAATATATAATAATGATACTGGGAAGGGCGTTCAGGATATTTGAAATTTGGTAATTTATGGTTAAATCCCGAATGCAGCTAGCCTTGGGTTAGTTCGCTATAAGAAGTTGTTTAATGGGTACGGCGTCAATGGTCTTTGAGGCACGTATTTAAAGAGTGGTACCTAAGGTCATAATTCTTGGCAAATCGATGGCAATCATGAATTCGGTCAGCTTGAATTATATGCTTGGATGTTGACTCCATGAACATGATTATAAGTTTTGGAAGTTGTCAAGGGGCGCTCATCTAACTTTGACATGCTAATACCTAGATTGGGTGACATGATATTTTCAACCTACTCTATAATCAACATTCGTCTGCCAACTGCCACTTTCTTGGTCTCTCCCTAATTTTCTGTTGCTCCGAGCCATACTTTTTTTTTTTTCATCAACAAAAATTGCCCTTTGAAAAAAGTATATATTTCAAAACATTTACCGACCATACCAATTGCTTTTCCGGTTCAGAAATTCCAGAAAAGTCGAAATCGGGTAAATATATTTGCATAATTAACACTTAACACGGTTTACACTAAAAACGATGGGTTAAAATTTAACCCAAATCTAAGCCAATGTTGAGTGCTATATGGACATACCAACATTGGGTGAATATTGGGTTAAATTTAAGTATAACCTAATCTTGGATTACAGTTACTCAACTTTGGGTCGCATGTTATCAACACAGGTTTTGGTTAAAATATACCCAGAATTGGGTAAATGTGAGGGTTTTGGTTAAAATATACCCAGAATTGGGTAAATGTGAGGTTTGGGCCATCTATAATTAACTTATAATTGGATAAATTTATACCTAAACTTGTGTAAAGAATAATTAACTATTGAGTGTATTTTATGTTGATTAATGGTAAAGATTAATTTACTATTGGGTTATTTTATGATGATTTTCAAACCCAAATTAAAGTGGGGGGTAAATATAAAAATTAAAAGTAGGCCTACAAGTTTTATATGTTATCTCCAAGTGATTATATCTCGTAAATATATTGTAAATTTATAGTAATCTGAAAAGAACCAAATTATTCCATGAAGAAAATATTTAAAAATTGTAGGCCTACTTTGAATTTTAACCTAACTGATTTGGTTACATATAACAATTTACCTATTTCTGATTTACACGTAGAAATTTAACCCAAAACTGAGTTAAGTATGAGTAACCCAACAAAATGGGTTACTATGTAACCAACTTATTTAGCGAGAATATCTTGGGATTGTATATCTTTCAAGAATGCTGAAAATATGATTTTGTAGTGAATTAGTACTGAAAATTTATTTATGAAAGCCATAAACTAAAAAGTGAATGTGTTTTCTTAGTGTGAAATGTTGATAATACAAATTGTTTTAGCATTATGTTTGAAATGTGTTTTCTAAGTGAAATGTTGATATTACAAATTGTGTTTGACGGTAAAGGGCGGGATTAGCGTTTGGTATGAGTGATAACGTCATAGTGGCCATTTGAAAGGACAGTTAATTGTTAACTTAAATGCCAGAAGTTTAGCTAAAGGCAAAAGCCGGAAGAGTCAAAGCTTTAAGGAAGACAGGAGCTACATTTTGACACCCATTTGTTAACCTGATGCTTAATCTTTTACGTTTCTAAGTAGGAAAGGTATAATGATGAAATAATAAAACACTAGCACCGTTTCGAGTCTTGGACAAATTGATTGGCTCGTTGCTGTCAAGAAAGTGTTAAGCTTCTTGCCTGATTTTCATCACTTGTCCACTCAACATCAATGGACTTGTAAAAGCTTCATTGTGATGACAGTGGTTACATGAGGTTACATTTTCATGACATAAGTTTAAAAGAAATATTTAGAGATAGTTATCTACATGTAGGAGTTTCTTTTGATACACACTGTATGTGCTGTAATCAAAATATACCACTTATATGAAATTCTGTAATAATATTTAAGTTTTTGGCACACCATGATACAGTAGAACCTGTCTAAAATAATACTCTTGGGACCAGGGGTAATATTATTTTAGACAAGTTATTATTTCGGACAGGTTCATCTATCTATAAACATGCCTCAGTGTATACAGCTGCAAATTAGGGAATTTCCGCTTTTTAAATCCTTGAGTCACTAGCTATTGGCCGACACTATTTGGGAATTTTTATATTGGGAATTTCCCTGTTTTTTTCAATCCTTATACATGTGTACATGGATGAGTCAGTAGTTATTGAGTATCGTGAGCAAAAAGTTGAATTTCCCTGCTATTTTTGTTTCAATGTTGGTATGTTTGATATGTTGGTATCCTCATAAGTTCTAACCGTATACATTTATTGTTTAATGTTATTGCATGCACGTAAATTAGTTGGCCCTGTAATAATTGTTTATATTTTGTGTTTATGTCGGGGTTACATACACATAAATATGTGCAAGTTGCTGCAATTAGATGACGTTAATTCGCACTCTTGATTTTAAACTAATGGCGTTTTGTATTACTTTGATCTCTCCGGATTGGTCGGATTATGAGGGGTATTTATATCGCGTTTTGCAATGCCACCGCGTGTGTTTGACCCATAAGAGAAAGTAATCAAATTGTAAACTTTGGGGAATCTAGCTCGTAAATCCTAGCTTTAAGCTTGCATGTATGCCTCCTAATTGCTCTTTAGTTTTAACTATTAAATCACCCAAAAGACAGCCGCGTGTTTGTGGAAAATGCTCCAATTATGTCATTTGACCCAGCAGTTAAGTACACCAACTATTGCAGTAAGGTCTCATATAGCCTCCTACATGTATACTGCATATGAAAAAGTAAGCAATACAGGGTATAGTCTGCTTTAACCGATTTCATTCCACAATAAGAATTTGCTGTATTATTAAAACATCTTAAAATAGGACACAAAATCAGCATAATTCAATATATAATCAATATAATTCAAATATATACTGATATCAGTAAATTATATAGTTATATTAATAATACACAAACTGATAACTGTCGGAGCTATACTGGTATCAGTACCCATAGTGACATCAGTAGGCTATATGTTATACTAACGCCAGTATGGTATAATGGCATCAATATAGATATTGATGTCAATATGGTATACTGGTACATGTATAGATACTGATATCAGTATGCTATATTGGTAATATACATATGGTATATAGATACTGATGTCTATATGGTATACAGACAACAGTATAATATCATACTGATATCAGGGTCCCTATTATCAGCATAACACTGATTATTGATAACAAAATGGTATATTGGCATGCAGTATATAGATACTGATGTCTATATAGTATACAGACAACGGTATAATATCATACTGATATCAGTGTCTCTATTATCAGCATAAAACTGATTACTGATACTGAAAACTGATACTGTTATCAGTATAATTATTTCCTCCAGTTTGAAAGTACATGTATATAGTATTATGAATGTCTGAATTCTATGACGAATTTGAGCATAAAAAGTATCTAAATAAAAAAAAAACATTCCGGGTTTTTCAACGACCACAAAACTTAAGTCACAAACTCTATACCACTCGGAAGTACAATAAGAAATTCCTTAAATTATTTATGACGAACGGGATCAACGTCAGCTTACACGTATATCTCTGACAGCAAAAATAGTTAAAATAGTTGTAGAAAACTTGTTTTCAATTTCGATGAGAAGTCTTTTTTACTCAATTCGTCTACTAGTAGGTGTACAAATTTTATGCAACATTTTCAATCATTACAGCCTGTACTTCCCACGAAGGCGTACTTTTATGCTGCGATGCTTCTCTGACAAGTCCCAAGAATTTTTAGTTGAGCAACCGCCTTTCGATTCCCACCATGTCCACAAAATCTTAATCGGACTAAGATATAAAAAAAGTGAAGAGGAAATGCCTAAGAAACGTGAATAAAATAAATCTGATCTGAATGTTAATCAAAAGCGGAAAAAATTATTGAAATGCGAGACCCACATCGCAATTTCAATTTGCTTTCATTATTCAAAATGCATTGATGCATAAAGAATTAGCCAGTAAGAAATAACATGTTCATTGTTCTTAATAAATCCCTGGGCAGACTGACAGGCTCTCATTTACATGTATATACATGTACATTAATTCATAATGGACAACAATTTTACAGGAGCATGTACAATTGTATAATCAAAACAGTGTTTCCCCATGAAATGAAATTTTCAATTTCCCTGACATTCCCTGCTTTTGCATATAGTGTTCAGAAATTAGCTTGAACACAACTTGGGAGAATACAATTTTTTTTTCCTTAGCATATTTTAATTAAAAATCATGATTAATAAAAATTTGTTTTAATTAGGAGGTTCATTCGTGCTATTCAGGTTCGAGTAGAAAAAAACGTGTTTTGAATAAGAAAACATGTAAAAACATGTCAATTTTTATTTATGCCAACATGATGCTAAAATGAGTTAAGCTGGCTACAGACTGCCATATAAGCTCACGTGATGGCATGAGCTCACATTTTAACACACGATGGAATTTTATAACAGAATAACATTTGTTTAAAAAATGGAACGCGAAATATATGTACGTGAGGACGTGATGTCACTAAATATGTACACGAGCCATTAAAAGAAAAACGTGAGGCCGTACATGCGTTGACAATACTAAACAATGCTTAATAACAAATTGTACATTTTTTTTCTACGTCACATGAGGTCACGTGAGGTGATGGTAGTCTGTGTAGTCTCCATTTCTATAAATCCAGCACTGGCTAAGTAATTATTGTGGTATTTTCCTGACATTTTGAAAATATTTTTTTTCATATGACTATATCAGGTCTATTAAAATTCCCTGACATTTCCAGGTTTCCCCAAGTCAGGGTGAAATTCTTTTTTTTTTTTCATATGAAATATTTTTTTTCATATGACTATATCAGGTCTATTAAAATTCCCTGACATTTCCAGGTTTCCCCAAGTCAGGGTGAAATATAGTCATGGGTGAACCCTTCAAAAGCATACAATTTAAATATTGGGAGCCATCATACAGTAAACATTTGATTAGTGCAAGCTAAGATTGTGCAAACTAAAATGAGCATTCCTAGAGTGAGCCAAAAGGTAGGCCTAAATAATATATAGTATATGTTTTTCAATATACAATTTAAAAGATTTTATAGTCTATATGTGAATTGCCTTAGCCGTGGCATATTAACCCTGCTAGGAAGGATATTGGGGGGGAAATAGCACATCACGACGCTCTCGCCAACAGCTCTATTCAAAATAAAGCACGACTTTTCGATGCAAACATATATGCATATCATTTACGACGAAAAACCCTTTAACAAAATAGGTTTTTTTTTTCACGTCCGACTGAATTACATAATCCAGGGTGCAAAGATATTTCAGAAGAGACTATGTTCTATTGCTCATTTTACCTAGATTTTGAAGAGTAAAAGTGAACAGTGCGAAACATGGTGACTAATGGCAGCTTTCACTCTTCAAGGGTTTGCACTAATAAAACAGTTCATAAACTACGCTATAGTCTGAGATAGAAGAGCTAGGCACATTTTATTCAACTTTCTACATATAAAATGGATGCATCATATCCAATCTCTATATTGCTGCTTTCCATAATAAACCTCTGGCATTGGGCGCCTCTTCAACTTGCATTGCATGCCATTAGTGACGCCAATCGGATAATGGAAACGTTATATAAGTGACACGGTATACTCACTTTTTTAACTTAAAAATATACAAGTTTATAACAGCATTAAGTTGCGATGGATTTATAATCTTACTTTATTGCGAAAAATGCCTTTTTAATTAATAATCTTGAAAAACACGAATTTTTATTAAAGTCGTTTTAGTATAACCCTTATCGAAATCAACAGTGTACTTATAGCATATACTTTAATGAATACTAGGCTATAAGTATACTAAATTGTATACATTTTTCGACAATTGAAAATCAAATATACTTTTCCTATACTTTAGAGTAAGGTGTAATTAGAAGTATACGAAATTATACTATAAGTTGTTCCGAAAATGTGCACTTAGTATGGTAAAGTATACTTTCATTTTGACAAGGGAATATTTACATATACATGTTTTAATACACAAATATAATATATTATAAGTGTCATAGTTTTGATCTGGAAAAAGTCTTCAATTGTATACGAAAATCCAAACAATAAGTTTTTACTTTTATTCAACAAATTGCAATTGCAATTTATTCATAATTGTACTTTGTTACAAATTTAATGATATTGATAATGATATCAATATGATATGGCATGATTTTAAGCTCGAAATTATTTTTTGTGTAACCAAAGCAAAGTTTACTTAACTATTAGATCCATTTGAAGAAAAATCCATATTTGGATTCAGAACCTGTCGTATAACATGCATCATGTTATGTAAAATTTGGTGAAATACATCTTGGCATAGCCTATCTTAAAAAAGCGTTGCTGTCAGGTCTAAAAAGTGAGTTTTTCAGTATGAAAATAAGAAAACGAACCCAAAGCCCAAACCAACCATCTGCAAACATCCATAAAATTTCGTTCTGGCAATTTGAGCAGTGCCTATCTCCAATCTTCACTCGTTATTTCGTTGCAGAGTGAGTGTTAAGATGTTACCCCCTCATAATATACGCACACCCCTTACATTCTTGAATATTTTTTTAAATATAACGACCCTCTTGTGTGACGTTGAATCAAAATTCTATAGTATGTAAATCGCGTTATGACATAAAAATGTATCACCAGCAATTTATCTTCTCTCTCCCTAGGTTGTAAGATATACATGTATGTATGGCTCGTCTTACTTTATAGTGCAGCGCCATCACGTGAACTCACGTGACGTGATGATAGTATCATGTAACCAGCTTTACTGCCCCTAAAACTGGCTACAAACTACCATCACGTGCATGAGCTCACGAGTTGGCACGCATGCTCACGCCATTGTTTAGAATTGTATAGCATGATAGACACTTGCACGAGGCTCACACTGTTGTCCCGTCACGTGTTATCACGTGAGCGTGATTGCAAAACATTGTTTTTAAAAAGACATTCAACCAAATATCCATGGGTGTGTTTGCTTGCGATATATACGAGCTATCTGTTGACTGAAATGTTCAATCTCTTCACGGTGGCAATATATCCCCCTCCCACTATACCCCCTCCCCCTCCACATCCACATCCCAAGCACCCTTGCCAATGGGAGCCATATCACCATCACGTGCAAGCACGGGGGTATACAGTGTATATGCCCAACCATTAGCAATATATCTCCCCTAGTGTGCTGGTGTTGTCACGTTTTTTCATACATTCTCCAATAATCCCAACCAGCAATCCACTTGTCCTAACTCAGTATTCAATTCCCAGCATCCCCACACCCCCCCAACCCCCCCCCCCCTGTATATATAGCTTTTCCTTCAAAAACTCAATGTGTAAAGCCAAACAGCTGTTCTAACAAACTGTTCGATAGCATCGTTCATATATTTATGCATATGTAATGCACGATGCCATTTCGCAGTCAATTTTCGGTAACCCCTAACCCCCTATACCCCCCCCCCCCCCCTTCCCCCCCTTCCTAAGTAGAACATGAGAAATGATAGGGCACCTGCCTGCTGATTCCGCTATGAAAATCAGTATCTCAATCGAGCAGGAACGGTTCCTAGCACCGTCATAAATTTTTCACGGCCCTTTTCCAGTAAACCTAGCTAGGGCCATTTTCCCCATCATATATATGCTAGACATCAATTTCATACCGACAAATTCGGTCACGTGATTTAAGAATGGTGTGGCCCCTTCCGTAAACAGAAAGATGGATGACGTGATGGACAAACTTGATAATCGATTTTTATAGCTCTCGAAACTTTATAATGTTATACTAATCTTAGTACAGTGGGCTCTCGATATAACGAACGCCATGAGGGATGAGACAATTGCCCCATTTTGTTATTTAGAGGTCTATTTTTTCAATTCTTATATTCTTATTACAGTCGCCCCCTACAGTGGGCTTTCGATATAACGAACGTCCCATTTTGTTCGTTATACTGAGAGGTCTGTTTTTGAAATCTTATTACAGTCGCTCCCTACAGTGGGCTCTCGATATAACGAACGCCAATGGGATGAGGCAATCGTCCCATTTTGTTCGAGGTCTGTTTTTGAAATCTTATTATAGTCGCCCCCCTACAATGGGCTTTCGATATAACGAACGCCAATGGGATGAGGCAATTGTTCGTTATACCATTTCCATGATTGTATTAAAAGGTCTGTTTTTACACATACCTGTAATTTTTAACTCTCATTTTTGGATAACCTCTTTCCAATATTAAGCATAAAGCTTGCTACAGACTACCGTCACGTCACATATGAGCCCACGTGATGGCACGATGAAAAAAATAGAATGCATTTTTTAGAATTGTAGAGTATGGTACACTGTTATCACGTCAAGCCCCTCACATCACGTAAAAAATACATTTTTTATTCACTTGGCATGAGCATTCGTGCCATCACGTGAGTTCATGTGAGGTGATGGTAGTCTGTAGCCAGTTTAGGGTATTAAAACACAGCGTGAAGCATGGCCAATAGCATGGGATTAGAAATGGAATTCATTCTAGAATCATTCCAAGATGCACTCTAAAAAAGCACACGTTTGTATGATCCTTGAATTCTGCTCCGCGACATTCTTTGCAGCCACACTCAACTATGTACGGGGGCATGAGCGTCTACGTGTTTGTTTTCAGGAATCATTCTCAAACGTGTATGTACCGACAGACATATAATATCTCAAAAATGTAAATGCAAAGTGTAAAATGTAATAAAAACGAGAGAAAAAAAAGAGTAAAAAATCAAAAAAAGTGTGAACTTACTGTCAAATGTTGGAAGAGCCACGCCCGCATTATATTAGTGGCAACTTTAGGAAATATTCCTCGTTTCTTTTGCCTTTTCTTGCCTCTTTCTTCATCTTCATCATCCCCCGTGCCATCACCTGAGCCTACGCTAGCATCCCCTAAAAAAAATCAAACAAATGCAAAAATCAGAACATATTTTCAAGTATATATACTCAAAGAACATTATGTGCACTGTAGACGTGAAATTTGGTGGAAAATCTTGATGAAATTTTCGTATATAAGTTTACAATTCTTGTTATATCTATATCTGTAGATGCTTAGTTATTTTCACCCTAATTTTGCCAAATAAAACGTCTTCTACTTTAATTATATCAATTTAGAGTACATTAAAATTGTTTGCCTTCAATTTAATTTTGCATTTACTACAAATACAGCTTACTCATTGCGTTGAAAGAAAAATTGTCATATAGATTTACGTATCATGCTTATATTTGCAGGATGCATTTTCAATTTTCCCATTTAAAATGTTGTGGGGAGAGGAGGATACACGCTCATTAGCTTTTCTCTGAAATTAATTAAGATTGTCACTTTCGAACTGAATCGAAATTTCTAATTCACTCGTAATAATTTTAATTGGCAGCATATATTGTATAACGTGTATAAGGAACCGGAAAAGTCGACATTGCTAAATGAAAAAAAAAATTAAGCGGGGGAATCCTACATGGATGTATTCCTGCATCATATCACTCAACAAAGGAAGTAAGGCATTTTATATCACTTATTGTAACTGTGAATGAAATCCATGGCACAAAAGAAAGAATGGTGTGCTATTTCCGTGATTAATTCGACTTGTATAGGACATACATGTATATGGGAAATGATAGCTATAGCAATACCGATATATGGGGCATTTCGTCTAATTGCATAATTAACACGTGTAAAAATGGCAAATTGTCATGTTGAGTTTGAGATCAAACAGCTGTGAGTCTCAATTACAAATGTTAGCAGACAATAATCGAAATGCCAAGCAAAAATGTCATTAAAATGATAGGTTCCAGCCATATTGAATAATGACCTGGATGGTTAAGACCAACAGGATATACCAAGACTAACAAGGGCAAAATATAAGCCCTTGAAATAGATATTAACCATCTGATGACTAACTTCTAGTCAATGTGACCCCTGGGAGTCATTAAGTTTATTTTAATAGATGTTTTCTATGAAATTTCATATGTTTAAGTTTACAACCCTTAAGCTGGTTACAGACTACCATCGCGTCACGCGAGCTCACGTGTTGGCAGGAGGTCACATTTTTAGACGTGATATCGCACAATAAACAAAGTACTGTCACACACGTGACAGCACGATGATTTTTTACAATAGACTCCAAAATTATTTTTTTAAAAATGTGGCGTGATTGAACGCGAAATATGTGGACGTGAGGACGTGATGTCACAAAATATGCAGACCATTCAGAAAAGAAAAACGTAGTTATTTCTGTAGTTAGGATATTTGAATATAATTATAAAATTAGTCCTGTCAACATAGCATGGGCATTGAAGGACACTGTTAGTTATTCATTCTGATGCCCATCATTAGAGATTTTCGTCCATGTTGCATAAAGGATTGATAACTTGGCATCGATTTTTAATTAAATTTCCATTATCCATTAGGGGATTGGATTCACACATTCTCCAGGCTTCGGGGGTCAAATGTTCAATGGGTTCTGCCGATGGCCCTAGGCTAACAAACAGGAAGGAGAGTGAACGAGATTAGGACCCTGCACAGGCTAGGAAAATCATGGGAATTAAAAAAAGGGTGCATATCGTAGTGAAATACATTTGAAGCATGGCTATATAGCTTTTGTCTATTATGCTAAGTGGAGAGTCAATCACATTGGCAAAAGCGTGTGGAAAAAAAAATGCAATTTTGCTGACCTCTCGTATTTTGTGCCAAATTTCGGAAAGTGGAGGGGAAGGTTGAGCTGTATATGGGCTGAGGATTTGCATAACTTTGCAAAACAATGATGGGAAATGTGGCATTTAATGTAATAATGGATATAATCTTTTAACTACATCACGATGATTATTGTAAAATGAGCTGTGTAACTGCTGGAGGGGGGGTCTAATACAGGAGTAGAAAAAAAAAAAAACGATACTATAGGACAGCTAGGCTTACGAAATTAACAGCTAATGTGTTTTTTTTTTCAATTTACTATAAATAAGCTGTATGTTTTTACGAGATATGATATGATCACCTGGAAAAAAAATAAAATTTGTAGGCCTGCTTATAATTTTTGAATTTGCCCCACTTAAAATTTCCCCCTAAAAATCACCATAAAATAACCCAATAGTTAATTCATCATTATACAAGGTTGGGTATAAAGTTACCCAAATATGAGTAGATTATAAATAGCACAAACCTTACATTTAGCCAATTTTGGGCCTATTTTAACCAAAACATGTGTAGGTAACTGCGACCCAAAGTTGAGTAACTGTAATCCAACATTGGATTAGACTTAAATTCAACCCAATGTTCACCCAATGTTGATATGTCGATATTGCATTCAGCATTAGGTTAGATTTGGGTTGTTTTCCCTATTTAAAAATAAAAGTATACTTTTTTAACAACTTAGTATACTTTAATCGTATACGTCTAAGTACATTTTAAAGTAAAGTATACTTAATTTTCAGGTACACTTAAGATTTCAGAACACCCATCGTTTTTTGTGCAATACATGTACTTGTAAGTTGAATACCCTAGACATTATCCAATTGTAATGCATTTCCCTGACAATTCCAGGTAATCCAGGTGAGGGTTAAACCCCTGTTTAAAGGCAAAATCTCAAAAGATTGCAAACGGCTTGGGTGGTATTCAAAAGTCTGTACTATAGGGAAAAAGTCGGCCATTTTGGATTAATGAAATATTGAGAAGCCTTGAAGCCATGAAGAAAAACAGCTTTTTGGAATCCGATTTTCGCGTTACTATATGAGTGTGGAGCATAAATTTGCAATTTATTGTAGGGGAAAGAATTCGCAAATGGCTGGCCTAGCCACTTGCTTTTGCAAGACCTGTCAACCGCAAACAAATTCAAGAAGAAAAATGCAGGAATGATAAACTGGCCTCCTATATAGTCTAGGTATAACCAATGTAAATGTATACATGTACATACATGCAAGAGCTATTATAGAAACCAGAATTGCTGCGCACCATGGACATTGACTTTTCATAATAAACAGAACATAATTTCAAATTGAAAACCACAATAAACAAGCTGAAGCTAAATGGTTCCTTGTTTTTAGAAACGTAAAAATAGCACCAGTTGTTGGATACGCATCTTCACTGGCTAATTTATACACAATGATGCTTTGTATAGGATTTTTGGACAAAGCTCCTCATATTCTAGCATATTACCAACTCTGGAAGGATTCCAATAAGCAAGGGTTATTTAAATTAGCGTTGATTATTCTCCTGAATTTGTGGGGGGAACTATACAAAGTTTACAGCAGAAACTGTAATAATTGTAAAATAAACTGTAAATTTGAGAAAAATAATGAAATCGACAGTATATGTCAGAATCAAAACATTACTTCAGTAATACTAAGATATATTGTCAAACCTGTCTAAAATAGTACATTTAGGACTAGTGAAAAATATTATTTTAGACAGGTTATTATTTCAAATAGGTTGATCTGTAAACATGATAAAGTGAGATGCAGAATAGGTAATTTCCCCTATTAAATCCTTCATAAGTCACTAGTTATATTGATCGACACTATTTACAAGCAACAAAATAGGGAATATCCCCCTTTTTTTCAATCCATATACATTTGTTCATGTATGAGTTAGTATAATTATTGGGTATCACTATAGAAAAGTTTAATTTCCCTGCATATCCCTGCCATTTTTGTTTCTATGTTTGATATTTTTTCAAGTTCATTTGTTGATATTCTATAAAAAATCATAGGGACCAATAAAAATTATTAGATATCACTTTATGGAGGTTTATTATTTTAGAAAAAAATATTATTTTACACAGGATTATTTTAGACAGGTTCTACTATGCAAGGAACGCCAAGGGAATGGGTCATTCGTTCGTCATATAAAGAGCCGTAATTAAATGTGCCCTTTAAATAAATGAGATGAAACAGCATATTCTCACCCCTTGATATTTTAGGATATGTTTGTATTTTGAACCATGCTGATTTTCTAGAAATTATGTCACGTATGTGCAAGTGACAATTATAATTATATGGAGTAATCCGTAAAATTAAAGTGGTATACGATAGTTATAACAAAGATTTGTCATGTACTGTATACCATGCAAGATAGAACCATGCATGCAACCCTCCAAAAGACCCAGTTGAACCCAGCATGATGCCAAAAATATAAATATAAAATGAGATGGAGTGAACTAATGAGGTAAACTGCGACTGTAATTAAGAGTGAGAACTTCACAGCTCCGAAGATTTAAGACTTGTCTTCCAATGCCTCAAATCAGGATTAACAAATGCCTTTTATGACCACCAGTGTGAAATAATTACATTTTGGTAATGTCAGTCAGCGATTAATACGGCGGAAAAAGACGCCTATATAGCTGCCTTTCCCTACATCTACTTCCCCATCTCCGATAATAATGAAATTCCGGGAGTTATAGCAAAAGCATTATTCGGAACAGGCTTTTAGATGCGTGAAAAACCCCTGAAAACCAATTGCGTGTAGCCGACAAAATTACCAAACATGGAAAATGAATTCGTACGTGATTAAATAAAAACTTCAAAACCGTTGACAATTAACACTGAAAACCAAAACACAAATATGGCCGTCGTCTTGCAGCCACAAGTGCATGACATATGACTTGAGAATATTTTAGTGCGCATGTCAGTACATGTAACAACACGCTATAAAAAAGTTGGGTTAAACGGTAACCCATTTTGCTGAGTTATATATTGATAGTTTTAAAACTCAGTTTCGGGTTAAATTTCTCTATGTAATTCAAGAATAAGTAAATTGCTATATGTAATTAGCAAATCAGTTGGATTATTTCATGTGTATATATATGAAAGTTTAATATTATAAGTTGTCTATTTAATCCCATACAAATTAACCCCCAACCATCCTTCATATAGGGATTCATATATTGGTTCCACTTCAATGGACAAGGTCCACATTACATGCAGTGCCCCCTTGTGGTAGAAAATTTCGATTTTTCTAGGGGATAAATGTTATTATTACTATGATCACTATTAGCAGAGTAGCACACTAGTGCTCATTGGCCCATTTTTGGTCCCTCCGTTTGAAAGGAGTAAAAACATCTATATCTATCTACTATCACGATTTTAACACAGAACCAAATTAGAAATAAACCTTTAAATAATAATATCTAGCGATCTAATCATGAGACCAAAATGAAACTTTAGGAGGTTTAAGATAATGGTACGAAATAATTGTGTGAATTTTTTCAAAATTTTAAAATAGTAACTTTTTGAAATATTAATGTAAAAAACCATCTTCATTGCTTGATACTGCGACCTTCTATCCCCTAGCCTAGAAGGTTTGAATTTTTTTTTGCCTATAGATGGCACTAACCAACACGCATGCGCTGTTTTGTAATGCAGACCTTGTCCATTCAACCCAATGTTCACCCAATGTTGGTATGTCCATTTGCCACTTAGCATTGGGTTAGATTTTGGTTAAATTTTATAATGAACCCATCGTTTTTTGTATGTTGCAAATTGTAAAGTTGGCAAGTTTTTAACGAGGAACTTGCAACAAAAACACACATCAAACATTTTAATGTTGGATGTAAAATTTACATAAATAGAAGTTAGTTGCAGTTTATTATTTATGTTTCAGTCGCATTAAACGAGTCTATATTTTGTATTCAGTGAGATCGAAATAATGAATTTCATGGAAACACGCTGATGAATCCATTATTTTCCTTATATACCTTTTGGAAAGTTGAATTAATGCGATTGGTTTTTTGTGTGCAACATGTGCACCATAACAGGTGTAACCTGTGCTGTTTTGTGTACAAAAAACTAAATAGGCGTGGTTTTTGCAGGTGCCATTTTCCCACAAACTGGTTAGTGATATCCAAATGCAAATTGTCAACGTTTGAGTTATGAACTGAATTTCAATAAGGTCATGAACGGAGCAAACCAAAAGCAAAAAAAAAAAAAAAGGAATCCGACTGCAAATTCATCTTGGTCAATTTTAATTGGCCCGGCTCTATTAATTCGGTCTAGACTTGAAAAAAGATGTAATCCTCACACCACGAATAAATGGGGAATTAACTAAAGAATAATTATTAAAAATGATACGCTCCCTATAATACTTTCTTTTGTCATAGATACATAAATAACTAAAAGAAACTTCTTACAAAAAAGTAGATATTCATGTCAAGCTAAATCAATTAAACTAGCAATATTGCTTGTCGTTACATATCATTTTATGTCTGATTGGAATCAGTCGTTTTATATGCATATAAATGAGGCTCTATTAAAAACATTGAGAAATATTGAGAATATTAATTGCATTAAACTGAATTGGCAATATATGCATGTACAGCAGCAACAATTATAATTGTTAGGGCAATAAGACATGAACTAACCACATTTAGTGAATTTAGGATATGAGATCATGAGCTATAAATTTGAATATTAATTGAATGTCATGCATCAATTAAATATCCCATATTACATGTACATGTATATAGCACATACTGTATATATACATTATAAGCCTTTGGCCCTTGGATAAAGGGGTCAAATCCATATAGTTGCTATACTATGAAGCTTATATTTAGCCGGCTACAGACCATCTTTACATCACGTGAGCTCACGTGACGTGATAGTAGTCTTTTTCCAGCTTAGGAAGCTATAGTTGTTTTAATATATTGTTTAAATAATTTTAATATAAAATTGAACTTGAGCATTTGCTCCTATGGATCTTGGGTTCAGGTCATCTGTTTGCACAATTACGAGGTTCGTGTAGCTCGTGACATCACGTGAGCTCACGTCACGTGATGGTAGTTTGTTTAGCCAGCTTTTGAAGCTATATTAATTTTAAAATATAAAATTGAACCTGAGTATTTGTAATTCCTATAGATCTTTCAAGGGTCCAAAGTAATCTGCTTGCACAATTAATTTGAGGTTCGTGTATATAGCCCGTGACATCACTTGTTAATTTTAAAATATAAAATTGAACTTGAACATTTGCTTTGCATGATGGATATTGGGGTTCAGGTGAACAGCTTTCACAATTTCGAGGGTTTGCGTATAAATATATTTTTGTCGACATTTTCTCAATATATAAAATTTTTAGTAGCACCCCAGAGGCCCTGAGAATCTGCTCACCGAACCTCGGAAACAAAAGCTGCGGATCTTCGACCTGTAAACACGGTTTGCATGGCAAAGGACGCTCCCCCCAGCCCTTGCAAGTTCATGCATATACATTTTCAAAAAAAGCCATGCAGCTAGGCGCTTTATATTTTTCTCTATTTATCGCCCAATGCAACCTTCCATGAATAGGAAATTTTTATCAATATTGACACAACTCTTTGCTAAGCTTGTAACTTGAACGCCGAGCATGTCGCTTGTAAGGACCCGTTGCCTGAAGCACATCCGACAGAAAATCCAGAAAAGAAAAAAACGCCTTTAAAGCCTATCTAAAGGTGCTTAAAGAGCCCTTCCCTAGTCGCAGTTCAACCCATTCAAAAAGCCATATTTGAAAAACGAGAGAAGAAAAGCTAGCATATCGGAGAAATGCTCTTCTCAGAGTACCCCGGACCCAATATTGCCTATAATAAAGGCATAACAATTTCATGTTATTCACAAACCACTGGAGGAACAAGTATATACACACATTCACATGCATGAAACGATCGAGATTAACGTTTTTGTTCGCGAGTTTACGACAAATGCCCCTAGGTGAAACAACTTGCATTTTATTGGGACCAAAAACCAAAGTTTGAGCATAATGTATATACAGTACAGAGCTTGTCTAAAATAATCCTGTGTAAAATAATATCCTCTCTGAAATAATAACATGTGTCGGACCCATGTATAAAATATTAAACCCCCATAAAGTGATATTTAATAATTTTCATTGGTCCCAATGATTTTTTAATTAAGGGAATATCGACAATGGAAATACAAAAATGGCAGGGAAATGCATGGAAATTAAATTTTTTGTTCATGTTACCCAATAACTACTGAATTATACATGTGCACATGTATAAGGTTTGAAAAAAAGGGGAAATTCCCTTATTTCCTGCTGTGTATAAATAGTGTCGACCAATAGCTATAGTGACTCAAGGATTCAAAAAGGGGAAATTCCCTATTTTTGCATCTTTTTAAGCTGTAGCATGTTTACTGTCTGAAATAATAACCTGTCTAAAATAATATTTTCCCCTTGTCCCAAGAGTATTAATTTAGAAAGGTTTTACAGATGAACCTGTTTGAAATAATAATTTTCCATAGTCCCAAGAGTATTAATTTAGACAGGGCTAGATTATAAGGTCTAATACTGCTTTTTTTTTAAATTCCTAATGAAAACCATGCAGTCCTAACAAAACATTTACTGATAAATACTTTAATAAAAATTTATACGATGTGATTTGAAATAAAAAAAATTATTAAGTTTATGCACGACTATTAAAATTCTACAACATTGTTGAAATGCACATATTTTTTAACTCTTTCGAAGAGCATGCAGTCCTATTAATGCTATTATGAAACCTTTCAGATGTTAATCGCAGTAAAACATTAAATCAAAAATATAAATAATAGCAAACGATAGTAAAAATGTACATTGCTCGTCATGAATTTAGGTATTTACAACCGAAAAATCGAAATTTGATTATAAATAAGCACGATTTCCGTGCAATAAACACATGCATGGCTAAAATTCAACTATTCAGAGTGTGTTTATCGAAATCCTGGCATCGAAAACATGATAATTAAACGTATTTGACAGGTTAACCCGGTGTGTTACACAAAAACGTGATACTACATGAGCATTTAAGGTAATTAAAAAATTCTTATAGGATATGCAAGTTAGCATTTTCCGCAATTTTTTGTACCTGAGTTCATGGTTGATATATTTGAGGTACATTTCCGGTAGTAAATTCGATTGTTTCATCAAAACATGTTTCATGACAAAACGAAAAACCAGAAAATTGTGAATTTATACACACGTGCCCAAAAGTGTTAAAAATTGTTTGTGATGCGTTTAATGGTAAAAAAAAAAACTTAAGGCTTCACAGCATGTCAAATTCAATAACACCTGAATTAGCATTTATAATTTGCAGATTGATGCATCTATAAAAAGGCATTTAAAAATCTTCGATGACACACGATGATGCTTAAATAACACGGAGCATCGGGGGAATCATCTCGCACGTGCTTCGTCTCAATATAAATTAATTTCACATTGGATATAGAAAAAAAAAAATGATAGCAACACGCATGTGTGTCAAGATGTCTGAATGGATAACATGATACGGCTGCATTTTTTTTTATCAGTTTTAAACGTAAGCATGACATTCCACCATCACCAATGTGATGTTATTTGGATTCACATGTGCAAGGAGAAGCTAGTATCTTGAATACACTAATGCACTATAAACACTAGATTTCATAAATATGCATGTACACAGTAAAAAAAGTTGGGTTAAATGATAACCCATTTTATTGGGTTACTGATACTTAACTCAATTTTGGGTTAAATTTCTGTATAACCCAAGAATAAGTAAATTGCTATATGTAACCAAATCAGCTGGGTTATTTGAGGTTTATATGAAAGTTTCAAATTATTATAAGTTGTCTAGTTGATCCCATACAAATTAACCCCCAAC
Organism: Xestoiulus laeticollis; assembly: GCA_034698905.1. Lineage (NCBI taxonomy): Eukaryota > Metazoa > Arthropoda > Diplopoda > Julida > Julidae > Xestoiulus > Xestoiulus laeticollis. The sequence continues at coordinate 9,846 of JAQGCC010000353.1, read as the reverse complement.
CATCCTTCATATATAAGGGGGCTGAGGGGCAACATCAAAAATTAAAAGTAGGACTACAATTTTTACAGTTTTACATCATGGAATGTGTTTTTATTAAGTTTACTATAAATAAGGTATATGGTTTAAGGGATATATGATCACTAGCAGAAAATATATAAAACTTGTAGTTCTACTTTTAATGTTTGAATTTACTCCCACTTCAATATGGGTATATGAAACTCACCATAAAATAACTCAATAGTTAATTAATCCATACACATGGTTGGGTATAAAGTCACCCAATTAAAAATCGATTATAAATGGCACAAATCTCACATTTACTCAATTCTGGGCCAAATATTTTAACAAAAACCTGTGACCCAACGTTGAGTTACTGTAATCCAACATTGGGTTCCACTTAATTAAATTCAACCCAATGTTCACCCAATGTTGGTTAGTTCCATATTTCAGCATGGGTTAGATTTATGTTAAATGTTAACAATCGTTTTTGTGCGTATCCTAAAAAAGGACATATTATAATATCCTTTTTTTAAAAACTATACATTAAAAATGAACTTGCCAATCCCCTTCGCCATCAATGGACCACAACTCCGATTAATATCACTTTTATACCACTTTATAATAAGTCCTTAAATTCACAGAATGGATTAGCGAGTCCTCGAAAGGCAATTTATAATTCCTATAAAAATATCTTATAAAATGCTGTTGCACGTCTAGCCCCTTTGGTGCAGGACACAAGATGGCTTTAAGTATAAAGGGGTGCTCTATATAGCTCCTGTATACATGTATATTTGTGCCATAAAAAGTCCAGCTATATAGTGTGAAATAGAAATCCCCATTCGGTCGTTCTTCCGTCATTTTTCACCATTTTCAGCTAACGAAACGCGACGTTTTTCAATAATTTGGTGCCTGCAATACAATGAATGTCTGGCTTTGATTGATTTCGGTTTTCACGTTTGCACCACAATTGGATCAAAGACTTTAGAAACACCTCTGCTCAAAGAGAAAACCCAGGAAACGTCTACAACATATACAAAGAAATCTACATAGACCATGGCATTCAATATACGCGGTGCATGTTAATGAAAAATCTAAATGTGAAGAATACATTTTATATACAGAGTGTCTCGAGTGAAAATGTGATTTATTTAGGGTTCTGTGTAACACCATACATGAAATCATTATGGAGGCCAAAACCAAAATGTTTCCATGCATGTCATAGATGAGTATATGCAATGCTATTGTTTCCTATATGGTTTTTGTGAAAAATACACACAATATAATCAAAAAGTATGTATCTTAAATTTTTTAAACTCGATAATTTAAATACGAATTTAATTGAAAACATTAAAAAAAAAAGAATTTAATGTGCTTGACACTTGGCTTATTAAGGTCACATAATTTTAGTACATGTGTATTTTTAATCGATGGCCTAAAAATTATTGTATATCAAAAATACAAAATGTTTCATATAAATAATGTGAGAAATTGAATTTGGTGCCTGATTTATACCATGTTAAATTTAAGAAAGCATTTTTTATAAAAAAAAATTTAGTTGTATTTAAGAATGTTTTTATTTTTTTATATTTATTTTTTATATTTAATAATTTTTATAATAAATCTGGTTGAAATATCTGGTTACATATGATAGAGATAATTAATAAAGTAATAGTCTCAACAATAAAGCTAAATTAAGTTTAAAAATAATTTTGAAAATAAATTAGGATTGTCAAGCATGTGAATTTGATATTTTTTTTATTTAAGGGTATAAACCAGGATAACAAATTTAAAATAATAAAACAAAAATTATGCAAATTATAATGCTCTCATCATTCAGATGGACAAGACTAAATCACCCTCATTATAATAAGTGTGTACCAGCTGGGTCATGGGCCTATATGAGTGCACGAGGAGCATTTTGACCTCTTTTGTCCAATTATCTTAATGTGTTTACAATTTTACAACCTGTCAGATTTATGGAAAACTGTAATAGTACATCATAATAAAGCTCATATATTGTATTGCATAACATCTTAAAATGATTTGGCTAAAACGTGTATCGGAAACAGTTTTTGTTACCTATAATTTTCGTGCCCCAAACATAAGATGCAAAAATAACCAACTTGCATAAAAGGGTCCAAATGCAATAATGCATTATTTTTACATGTATTTGTGCTTTGAAAACATTTATGTTTTAATATATAGTGTTTCGCATTCGACAAGATGCCCTATCATGCAGTGAAACCTCTGAATAAGAGCCCTCCATATAGCTCACTACCTGGGAGTAGCGCACCCTCGCAGTATACTTCAGCACGGATCGATTTTATAGAAAACAAACTACCTCCATATAGCGTACTCCCTGCGAAACGCGACTTGCGCACTGGTATCTCGGGACAAAATCACGATTTTACCTGCGAAGAGCGTACGCCATGCAAAGCATGCAAACCATGAAATTTCACCCACTGGGGAAATCCCAAAATGAGGGCGATAAATGTCAAATAAAATAGATTAGCATATATAGTAAATGCATGTTTACCATTTAGAAAAGGTATTTAGATACATGCATGTACACCCAATATAATTGTAAAGTAAAAATGGCTACATTTATACAACATACATGCAGTTGTATACGAGCGTATAATGTGTTGTCCATATGTATTTTTCGGTTTTGTTTATACATTGAAAACCATTTAAAATTGCAACATATATATTTGTGCATCTTCATTAGGTTAATAATATCCGATATGGTCATCACTTTAGCAAAACCTTCTTTTAGCACATTCCTCCAAGTAACACACCCTATAGTGGTTCGGTTCCAATGGGGTGCGCTATTCACAGATTTCAAGTGTTTCGCATATTCTATATACAAGATGCCCTATATGCAAGGGATGTTCACCTGAAGTTGAAATAAGTATACCAAAATATAAAAACTCCATGCATTTGTGCAGGAAAAAGCCAAATATACATTCAACCATTTGCAAAGGGCTCATTTCGTTACATACATGTATAGTTGCATGATGGTGGAGCAAAAGTAGGCTTATGAATCCAATCTGATTCGTTGCTCTTAATATAAATGCTCCACATATTTTATAGGAGCTACTTTTAAGTGCTATACCTTGTTGTTGTCGTTTCCAGTAATTACGAGTGACAGTTGAGCTGTTGTCCATGTAACCCGAACACGAGATGGCACTTTTCAACTCATTTGTTGCTCGATTCCCCTTTTATATATTTTTTGGGGCTTTTTCTTCGCCTTTCGCTTCGTCACTCACATATTATAAAAAAAGCCCAATTAACTGAGCTCGAGGTTTTTCGATATAGGCCCTAAACAATTTCGTTCATTGTCCACATAAAAAAAAATCCTATATTTTCGTTTAATTTCAGTCGAGGCATATATTGCAAATATCTAATTTCTTAATAATTATTTTGCAACCGAGAGCTACAAAACTGTCTCCAAAGACCTCGATAAACAATACTTATTGCAACAATAACTTATTATTATTATTATTGCAATTGATGTGTCTGTTTCGAGAAAAATAATTTCATATATGCTATACATCAAGGTTTTCAGCAATGTCATGCAATGTTTTCTTATATTTTTATAAATTAATATATATGTTTACAGACCTATATTTTCGGACTCACATATGACGTTTTCAATAAGAATATAATTAAAAGATAATAAAATGTGGGCATTATTATAAAAAGTTTAAGCCTGGCTCATGAAACATAATAGCCCTAAATACGCATTTATCGCCAGCCTAAATATCGACAATTATCTTAATTGGATTAATTATATATCTTCCATCAAATGCGTTTATTAATTAGATTCATTAAAATTGCAGTTTCTGCATACGTGAATTGAAGGGCTGTTGCTGCATTAATTCGTCATAAATTAAGAATCACAAGCCCTATTAATTCTGGGGAGCTTACAAATGCCTAATAAACCGAATGAAGCATAGTGTAGCCATAGGACGTCTAATTTTATAGCCCTATTTATTGATGACCATTCATTCGCCATTATCATGCTCATGATATCAAGTTGGGACCATTAAAAAAGGCTTACACCAATGGGCATCGCTATTTGATATAACACGTACAGTTTTATATATAAGTCACATGTAGCTACAAAATTATATTATATTAATTGGTAGTGAATACACCCATATTTATATACGAGGCTATTTTTTACAGAAAATAGACCACAAAGCGTTGAACAATTGTAGGTATAAATTGTACAATAAAGCAAATTGTTTTACAGCAGAACCTGTCTAAAATAACTCTTGGGACCAGGGTAAAAATAAAATAGCTTATTATTCCAGGCTGCAGGTTCATCTGTATAAGCATGCTATAGTGTATTTGTAACATAGGGAATTTCCCCTTTTTGAATCCATCATATATAGTCACTGGCTATTGGTAGACACTCTGCAAAAGAGGGAATTTCCCTATTTTTTTCAATCCTTATACATACATGCATGCGTCAGTATATCACGAGCAAAGTTTAATTACCCTGTATTTCCCTGCCATTTTTGTTTCCATGGTTGATATCCCAATAAAAAATCATGGACCAATAAAAATTATTAAATACATGTATCACTTTATGGAGGTTTATTATTTTATACATGGGCACATATTATTATTATAGAGAGGATATTATTTTACACAGGTTTCACTGTATATGTATGTGCATGGAAGAGATGAGTATATATCACGCTCATGATGCATGTAAATGAAATTTCCGCTCTTGACCAATAGGACCCATCCTATATTATGCATTACTCTAAGTTGCCAAGCCCTTATATAAAAAGTGTTCGGTTTCGTCTAAATCTATATACATGCACCAATTGGTGCTATAAATTATTAAGACATTAATGTGGTCCGTATATGAGCGTGGTTTTTGGTCTTCGTGCGCTATAGGATCCATTTTCTCTTTTAGAAAAGTCCCAGTAGTCATTTGGTAAGTTTCTCAGACTAATTTGATTTGGTATTCAGCAGATGAGCAAAACCCCCATGGACTTGTGCTGGACAGTTATTTCACAGTTCCCATTTAATATAGATAAATGCGTGCCTGATAGGGCATCCAACTATATATCAATATGCAGCCGAGCACAAAAATAATACCAAATACCAATCGAACAAATTACCAACACGTACATACGTTATAGGATTTCTACTTGTCACTATCAATCAATACGTGTCACATTAATATGCATAATGATTTTTAGCACCGAATTTGACGATGTAATTAAAGTTATTTCGTTATGGGATATTTTGGAATATATATAGGTTCATGCATCCCTATTGGAAAAATATACTGGACCAGTATTCCATAACCTAGTGTATATATCATACTTGACCCTATGGGAAAAAAGTACATGGTCCAGTATGATATATACTGTGTTATAGAATACTGGTCTCAGTATATTTTTCCAATATATAGGGATGTTCACCTTGTTTAACTTTTAAATTAAAATTTAACTTAAAAATATATATTGCGCATGCATGTTAACAATATTATGCTCAATGTTGATTTTATTTTAAATTTAGTTTAAAAATAGGATTATTATAATAATACATGTAATAATAATAATAATAATAGTAATGATTACTAATAATTAATATTTTAAATCATTGAGATTCACACCTTTTTATAATTATTTACAAAAACGCCTTTTTAAACAAAAGGCCTTACTTGAATTGGTCTATAATAGCAATTTCCATAATTCCTGCACTTTTCCAACAAGAAATCAATAAAGGTTATAAATATATTAAATATCGATCGATATAAACATATATACGATACGGGAGTAAAGGCCAAAAACAGCATATGATGGGTTTACCAAAATAAAATCTACGTATGATTTTTTTAAAAATAAATTTAATAATGCATATTGAAAATATTAATTCGAGACATATGTATTTTAGATATTAATTAGTTTCACTATCAAATGTTTTCAATAAAATTATACATTCAAGATAAAGGGCTGCGACAATGTTTAAATATTTTAGGCTTATCTCATAGATTTTTATAGGTAAACAACCTCCATTGTATATAGGGGCATGGATTGCAGAAACGGGAGCCCATTCTCTATATATATATATATATATATTAGGTGTCGTTAAAGCATTTCCCGAAAAGTACTATCTCTAATCAATTTATCGGAATACGAATTAAATTTCAATATCTGAAATATGACATGCATGGCCGATTGTTTTGTGGGGAAAAAAATCGCTTTTCTGAAAGTGGGAAAGTGGGTTTTTGGCAAGTAAGAGGATGCATGGCAAATTACGTCGAGGGTCCCTAGGTAGATTTCGCATGGAAAACGGTGGATGATGGGAAAGAATGAGATTAAAATTGGAGAAAACATGCATGTCTACCGGTTTATCGGAAAATCATTCAAGCACACATGGGGGTTCAGACGATGGACGAATCATGCATGTTTAATGGCAACCGCGCTATATGCTGCAGGATTTTAAACATCGACCATATATATGGGTATACAAGACAGGAATTATAATTATATATTCCCCCATCCACCCGAAATCCATCGATGGAAACAAAACGCAAAAGTAATACACACACCGACAAACATTTTTATCACCTCTATCTGGAAAAGGGGAAAACACCGCAAAAACGAACAACAATTTGTATTTTATAATTTGAAGAATTTGTGTAAAATACATATAGGACAATTATTATGGGAACCACTGTATATAGGAAGCGCCATAACCATGCAATGAAAGCTACACTATTTATAACCAATTTGACAAAAGGTCCTGGAAATCGATTAGGTTATATGGGATTAAGTAAATCAATATTTTGACAACAATAATGTGGGGCATGACAGCCGCAAAAAGAAGAGGTCCATAAGGTCATCGCCCTTAATTACTCATGTTATAAAATGCACCCATTAAATCACTATTTAAAACTTCAATAATTTCATCAAAGCCTGCTATAAAGTACTGTCAAATACATTTATATACGATACACAAAAACCTGCAAATAGCATTATCTCTCCAAAACGCATAAATTTGTTTCAGTCTCAACGGATTGCGCTATTCACAGGTTTTGCTGTATAATAACGCTTCAATAAAAATGCACAAATTTAACTTAAAATATGGTCAGTTGAGGGATATATAAACTTGAATTTTGTCAATAAAATAAGGGCACCCTTTTTAACCTTTCCTGCATGCATGACACGTGTATTTTTATGGTTAGTATATAATCTTCTAATCCAGTGGTATTTAATTACCTATAAGTATATACGGTCATATTCTTTGTTAATCTGTGTCATGGCACTAAATGGCCCTGGCCCTTGGGCTCACCCGCCATCATTTCTAGATTATTTTCAAAATTTTCAAAAAACAAATATGTGGAAAACAGGTATATAAATACAAGATTTTTTTAACTAAATGTCTAATGGGAGCACTTATCACGTGGCAAGCCTGTCCAGTCCGCCTATATGCACTGCCAATGAAATATTTACAGGGTGTCTGAATAGGCACGTGCTGTTATTGTGGAAATAGTTGATATACGACTAGCTATCTCTGCATATAGCATTAAATATGGCAGACCAATGGCAATAAAACGATATCCAGTCAACCCACCTGTCAAAATTGTGCCTGGAGATAATCAGTATAAGATGGGCATGCAGTGTGTAATATAGCAAGCATTGCATTGGCAGAGATGGCTGTTTTGGCCCCAAGTAAAGCACGCGATCCATGTGTAGTAAAAATGACGTTCATTTGTCTGCCTGGCCGAGTCTTAAGTAAATTATGGCAACCTTTCCATCTCCTTGATTGGCCGCCAAACCACAAGCAGTTACCCAGCAGGTATTCTCGGTCTGATTCAATTTGTAGGGCCACTAGATTGCTTCAATTGGCGAGTAAGCATGCGATTCCATGTTATACGGTTGCCCTTTTTATTTCTTCCACCAATCCTTTATATTATTTCCTATTCTCGCCACCACCACCACCACCACCCACTTCAACCAATCCTGCAATTACTGCTGTTCCGTCCTTTAAGCACACTTAGCCTCTAATTCCTTCAAACGAACAAGGACAAGTGCGGATATGCTTGACAGTGGCGCCCTCTTGCGTGGTCACGGACATTTTTATTTTTGTCTTATGAAAAAAACTATAACGCTATTTCACTCTACATTTCACTCACTATTTCACTCTTACATAATTATGAACATCTCGCGACTTTTAAAAACAGTCCATGAATAATTGTGGAATTATTAAGGGGGTTGAAAATTGTACATGTATGGCATTGTAAAAAAATTCTTCATGTAAAACATGTTGATAAACATGTCTTAACTTAAAATAAATCTTGTCACGTGAACACCAAATTCATATACCACTATAGTGCACGATGGTATATATAGCTGTACACGTTAAGTGCATATATCCAAATCTACGGACACAAGAATATATAAAGCCGGCTACAAACTACCATCACATCATGCGAGCTTACGTGATGACACGAGCTCACATTTTTAACCGTGATATCGAGCAATAAACAAGTTTTTTAACAACAGATTCCAAAAAAAAAAAAAATAATTAAAATTGAACATACATGTATACTTGAACGCGAAAGATATGGACGTGAGGACGTGATGTCACAAAATATGCAACACGTCGAGCCAGAAAAGAAAAACGTGAGGCCAGATTTGTGATGTGAGGAGTATGACATGATAATGCATATCGTTCTACATTCTATACATTTTTTTCCACGTGTCATCACGTGGGCTCTTGTGACGTGATGGTAGTCTGTATCCATGGCAGCTTTAGGTTATATCCTCATGGATAATTCCTATTGTTATTGAAAATGTTTTTAATTTATACTTAAAACTAGAAAATTCACAAACTACATTGTACATGTATACATATCGACTATGTATTATTAACTAGTCCCATAATGGCACAATGGCAGTTGCACACTACACTTCACATGTCCGAATAGTATAATGTAGGAAAGGTTATTGGGTCCTGATTTCTCAACACTTGCAATGTCCTCATGGGACATTCTAGTTCCTCACGTATATGTATACTCACGTTTGGTATCGAGCATGAAAATATGAAGATGAGCACAATGGTAAATTTGAGTTTTAGAATGATTCCTATACCATGCACCCGGCCAGTCCAAAAAAGCGTTTCAGCAGGGGTCCAAATTAAGCTTGCTAACCAACATTTCCGATTTCTTTTTTCATACTCTCTCTCTTTTTAGCTTTCATGTCAAGCTGTCATGTCATGCGAGAAAGAGAAGGGCAAAAACGCCATTTTCCAAATGCCATGGGGCACTTAGATTATGTACGGAGTGCCGTGCTTGATAGGTTATGAATATGACCTCAAATCCTGGCTAATCGGTTGCGCTTAAGCACTTCTGAGGCCATCGTGACAAGCGCAAAATACACTCGTGCATTTTAAATTGGATAATCCAAAGAAAGTGCTGGGCTTTTTTTTCATTTCAAGACGAGATTCTCGTTTATATCCCAAGAAAATCACCGTCCGAATCTTTATGTAGCATCGATAATTAACTCACGGGTGGTTCAAACATTTGCAAAATGTTTAACACTATATGTGGCATTCGGATATATTTCTCAGAAACTTTCTTAAGTTAGTATATATACTAGGACATAAGACAGTTGTTTTTTAAACATTGGGTTAAACGGTGACCCATTTTGTTGGGTTATGGCCGGTTTTGTCAACGCTGGTAAAATCTGTGGTCAAGTAACCTGTAGTCAAACTTTGACCACAGTTTGACCTCCCGCGGTCAGTTGTTTGGGTTTTACCAACTGACCTCTGGTCAAATATGCTGATGGTCACGAAACCAGAGATTGACGTGCT
>JAQGCC010000352.1:0-40446 GCA_034698905.1 Xestoiulus laeticollis | reverse complement strand
AAAATTAATGAATTTCATGTGGTCTCGAAATGGATTTCATCCTAGCTGAAAACCGATATGATGTACGCAAATAAGACATATATGTGCGCGTGAGGATATTTTAAAACTTGGTTTTAAAATGTAGATATTTTATTAATAATTCAGCTCAGAATACAAAATTAATGAATTTCATGTGGTCTCGAAATGGATTTCATCCTAGCTGAAAACCGATATGATGTACGCAAATAAGACGTATGTGCGCGTGAGGATATTTTAAAACTTAATTTTAAAATGTGTAGATATTCTATTAGTAATTCAGCTCAGAAAACAAAATTCCTGAATTTCATGTGGTTATGAAATTGATTTCATCCTAGCTGAAAACCGATACGACGTACTCGATCCGATTTCATCCTGGCTGAAAAACGATTTGGATAAAATCCGATAACGCAATATATTTTAAAATAGTTTTAAAATTTACTTGTAATTCATCTCTCAAAACAATCCATGTGGTCAAGAAATGGATTTCATCCTAGCTGAAAACCGTTACGACGTACGCGAATAAGACGAACATGAGCGTGAGGATTAATCCTAGCAAATTCGGATTTCAGCTAGGATGAAATCCATTCTTTAACGCCAGCTTTTCGTTAAATCTAGGGTACATGTATTGCAAAAAACAACAAGAACAACAAAAAATCAACTTCCGTTACGGAGTGATATTTCGTTAAATAAGTTTACGCTAAAGCGCATCGTGTTTTGGCGCATCGTAGTTTTATAAGCTGAATCCACTCTTGTATTTTTTATCTCCCCTTTTTCATGTTTTGCTCCAGTTTTAACAAGGGTCTCAAACACTCTGCTCCGGTTTACTCTGGCGTGTTTAATGAAGTAATGTAGGTCCTAAAGAGAGTGTGGAAGTGCTGCGGCACATCTAATCCCCTCCTTTTTTTACATTCAGGGATTTCCCCTTCAATATTTCCCACTCTCAGATGTACATGTACGTCAGTCTTATTTTTTTTCCCCCTCCCCCACATCTATAAAATGGCCTATATTTTCAGTATACATAAGTTTTGAAACAGAAACGTCTTTGAAAAGTTGGGAGTGACTGAGATGATGCTGCTGCTGCTGCATTGTCGCCATGGCAACCGGATGCTGTGTTAGGATGGTTGCCCCTGGTGACGGGGATTCCCTTCTTCCGCTTTCCACTTTTGCTTGACCTCATATGGAAATGATGGAATAGTTAGGGTCAATGAGGGAGGGGGGAGGAACTGGACATTCCTGGGCTTAAAAAAATTTGATGAAATGACCTCCCGCTTTGGTGTAAATCCAATTTGACGTACGTCTTGTTTGAATTTGAAACATTTTGTTTGCCGATCTTTGTTTGAAGACTTGCCATTTAAGGACCATATTTGCGACATTGAATTTCAGTTAGCTAATTACATGTAATTTGCGAATGCTTTTTTGCGATTCTCGTATGTTGGCATCTTAGCATAACACTTGTGCATTGCGGGGAAGCGAGCTTTTGCATATTTTGCGTGTTATTTCAAGGGGCAGCCGAGCTTCTCCGCAATGCACTAATGATATGCTAGGTTGCCAACCTATTGGGATACAAAATCCCAATTCGCAACTTTGCGAACGATTATTACGTTGATTGGTATACGACATTGGTTTGCGATATTGAATTGGAGATCGCTAATTGCATGTAATTTGCGAATGCTATTTTGTGATTCTCGTTTGTTGGCATCCTAGCATAACACTTGTGCATTGCGGGGAAGCTAGCTTTTGCAAATTGCGTGTTAAATCAAGGGGCAGCCGAGCTTCACCGCAATGCACAAGTGCTATGCTAGGTTGCCAACGTAAGAAAATCCAAAATTCCAATTCGCAACTATGCGATCGATGATTACTTGTCGCAAATACACCAACGATGCTCAATCGTAAACGTTCTACGACAATCTAATTCGACTTTAGGCTTATCGTTAACGGTTTATGTTTAAAAATCCCCCAGAACAATCCTAATAGGGTTATACCGAAATTCTAAAACGACACGTTCCCAAAAACTGAAAAAATGAGGAATTTATTGTAAGTTATGCCCATAATTCATATATATATATATTATTTTATATAAAATCAGAAAACATTAATATTAAGCAGTGTTTTCATCATTTTATACAGCCTCCCCTCCATCGATGTAAAATACGTTGATAACACATGCGGCTTTTCATGGGAATGGATTAATAATTGGATTAATAATGTGTAAAATTTCGTCCTGTTTGGTGTAAATCCAATGAATCTGGAATTGATATGTTTGTAGCCACATTCTGTCATTCCTGGATTGATTCTTATAAAACTAGGACACATTTACGGGGCATCCGGCATTCCCGCTAAGTGCATTAAGCCGATGTCTTCGGAAGTTGTGAGTCCCTGACACATGAGTTAGTGTCTGCCTTGGATCCCCCTCCATCCCCTTCCTCCTTCGTCTCCCCCCCACCCTCTATTAAACGCCGGGAGCCAATGGTTTTTGGAGAATCTGGATGCCTAGGGCGCATGCGTGGGCCCCTCAAATGACTTCTTGTTGGGACTATTGGTCGCCGTCATAAGACGTAGTTACAATTCATGGCTTTTGTTTCCTTTTTTTTACTCATATTTGCTTAACATTCCCACTTGTTTTTTAGCAATTAGGCCTCGTGCTGATTTAATTACTTTTCATTAGGCCCTATATTCTAGGAATGATGAAAATTTAATCCCTTATAAAACATATTACACATTTGCTCCATCTGCAGGTCACATTTGTCGATATTTGAAATATATTTGGACGCACGTGTTTTCATTTATAAATGGGGTTTTTTTAAGGCCAATTTCTTGGAATTTCTAGACCTGGAATTTCATTAAATTATACAAGGGCTCGCTCCAAACAACTGGAAATTTTGTACTTGGGACCACTTGTTATGGTCGATGCTTTCATTTTAAAGCTTTATTTGCTGGGTTTTTTCATTGGAAACAAATCATTGATTTGTCAATAAGGTCCTTGAAAATCAAATTTGCAGAGTGACTTTTTTAGAGGACAATACAAATAATTATAAATAAGAGTGCTGGGAAAAAAACGGTTTTCAAGTGCAGTTTTTCAGCTGAAATTTACTCTTGAATCTAGTGTTTTGTTTTTTCACTAGCAATCTCGAATTTTTCAAGTGTTTTCTGAAAATTTGCTTTTAATCCTTTAGCCTCTCGGCTTAACGAACGTTCCTTATAACAAACCACTCACTCGATATAGCGCGCGGTGCGGGCGATCCCTTCGCTATCCCACAATTCTTAATGACTGTTTATAACGAACGGTCTTAGGGGTCAGAGAGCAAAGAACACCCTGTTGTGTCTTAAGATTCCCATTGTCATTGATTTTAAGGATTGGCTTTTAAAAGTTAATATCTTAATGCATTCTAACGCTTATTTAAGGGGTACTCAAAGTACTGCGAAAGCAGCTTTAGTGCGTACACTCTCTCCAGCATGTGGCTAAAATTGTATTCCCGGTGTTTAATAGAAGACAAGTACTTTTGAGGCAATAAACTGGTATTTCAGGAGCCGAAAACTAACTACTAGCTGATAAAAATAGCAACGAAAGAGGCTTAGGAGCGAAAAAATGTGTAAGAACAGACCTCTCTGTATAACGAACGCTTTATATAACGAACGAATGCTCCATCCCCTTTGGCGTTCGTTATATGGAGACCTGACTGCATTTGGTAAATTAACCCCTAATAGTTAGCTTTCTAGCATTGCACTCGTGCTATGTTAAGGCTGCACACCTTAAAAGCTTAAAAATGCTTAAAAATGTGTAAAATCAGATCTTCAATTCAATTCAACTCAGTACCCTACAGTCAGCAAATAAATGCCATTTGGTAGATCTCTCTGTATAACGAACGAATGCTCCATCCCCTTTGGCGTTCGTTATATCGAGACCTGACTGCACTTGGTAGATTAACCCCTAATAGTTAGCTTTCTAGCATTGCACTCGTGCTATGTAAAGCTGCACACCTTAAAAGCTTAAAAAATGCTTAAAAATGTGTAAAAACAGACCTCTCGCTATAACGAACGTTCGATGTCGAGAGCCGACTGTAGAAACATTAAAATATAATGTTCGCGCCAAATTTTGCCGCGACACTACTCTTTAAAAACACTAATCTAGGTTAAGGTCAAGACTCAGATCTGGAAATATGCATGTGTGACGCACCTTTTTATTTACAATTTTTATTTTTTATACGTTTTATATTTTTGGTTTTATTTTGATTTATTAGCATGCCGTTCCGATCAGTTCCGTTGCAACGATGGCACTTGTATAGACATTAGCAACAAATGTAATCGGCGATACGACTGTACCGATTACTCCGACGAGGATCCATCTCATTGCCGTAAGTTGCCGGTGCTATAGCCGGTATTGAACGACACCGAAAAGACGCCATTTTTATGTTTTTTGTTTTGCAAATTTTTGTTTTTTTACGTTTCACGTAGAAGTCCGTTGCGGTCCATCGGAGATTGACTGCGGCGACGGCAATTGCATTTCAGACTCGAAGAGATGCGACGGACGCATCGATTGCATAGACGGCAGGGACGAAAGAGACTTTTGCGGTAAATAATCAAGGACTCTTTTGAAAGTCCCGTAGTTTTAAATTTTTGCGAAACGACAAGAATTGTCGAGGGCACCACGCGCGAACGAGGTGGGGGGGGGGGGGGGGAGGGTGGAAGGAGTTGCGCTGGAATGCGAGTCGTAAGTTCGTAACATGCCGTGCGCGTTTCGCGGCATAATGACGAGGATGACAGAATGATGGGACATAAAGTGAGGGAATGGGGTCTGGCGCAGATCTCGACCGTTATGACCACTGGATATATATATATATATAATTCTCGCAATTGCTGCATCTCGTAAGCGAAACTGCCCCCTTAGTAAAACCCGCTGCCCTTGTCATCGGGATTCTTGCAAATCCTCGATTGCGGATCTTTATACGTCGTGCTGCAAAGCCTTTGACATTTTAGGAGATTCATAGAAATTCCCTCTTAATGCGAATACGCGTACGACGAGATATCAAAATATCCGATGATGGAACGGTGAAAGGCGGTGATACGTTTATGCATATCCATATAAACCCCCCGTTTTGCTTTACGAAAATAAAAAAATAAAAAAAAATTGTAAAATGGAGAGGCCCTTATACGAGTAAATAAGGCATATGTAAACTTTTGCGCCCGTGTTTACTCGTGTAAGGTCCTCACCACTCGTGTAATGTCCCCGTCCGTGCTTCGAAAGAATTGTAAAAAGAGGAAGCTCTTACATGAGTAAATAAGGTATATATCCTATAGACTTTTGCGTACCATATACAGTGTATAACCACTGTATTTACTCGTGTAATGTCCCCTACCATGCTTCTGAAGATCAATTGTTAAAATGGAGAGGCCCTTACACGAGTAAATACGGCATTCAGCCTATAGACTTGTATGCACCTTATAATGTATAACCACCATGGTCCGTACGTGTCTAGATGTGTCCATACATGTCTAGATTTGTCTGTACGTGTCTAGATCTGCCCGAGCGTGTCTGGATTTGTCCAAAAATGATCCGTATGTGTCTAGATGTGCTCGGACGTGTCTAGATGTGCCGGACGTAGCTAGATTTGTCCGGAAGTGTCTAATGTGTCTGAACATATCTAGATGTGCCCGGACGTGTCTAGATGGGCCCGATGTGTCTAGATTTGTC
The DNA here is from genome assembly GCA_034698905.1 of Xestoiulus laeticollis. Taxonomy (NCBI): domain Eukaryota; kingdom Metazoa; phylum Arthropoda; class Diplopoda; order Julida; family Julidae; genus Xestoiulus; species Xestoiulus laeticollis. Next base: position 34,739 of record JAQGCC010000352.1, on the reverse strand, counting down.
CAAACATGCCTGGATGTGCCCGGACGTGTCTAGATATGCCCGAACGTATCTAGATTTGCCCGGACGTGTCTAGATATGCCCGAACGTGTCTAGATTTGTCCAAAAATGTCTAGATGTACCCGAACGTGTCTAGATTTGACCGAACATGTCTTGATGTGCCCCTACGTGACTAGATTTGCCCGAACATGTCTAGATTTATCCGAACGCGTCTGGATTTGTCCAAAAATGTCTAGATGTGCCCGAACGTATCTAAATTTGTCCGAAAGTGTCTTAATTTGTCCGAAAGTGTCCAAATTTGTCCGAAAGTGTCTAGATGTGTCTAGGCTAGCCATATATTGTCATATTTGGCTATATATGCCCCATAGGGATATTTGCGGTTTTCAAATCGGGTGTGCACCATCCATGACTCATGAGGCCCATATGCGGTTCCGACTCATAAGTCATAAGTCTAAGAATAGTACTTAGATGACAATTCGGATGCTTAATATGACTATGCATGAGGCCCGTACTGTATGTTGATGCCCTTCATTTCCTATATCGGGTTATAATCACGTGCTCGTGACGTAACGGACATGTTACAGCGAGTTTTCTTCTTGAGAAAGTGCCAAGAAGTTGCGCAAAAACAAACTCCAGACCGGCTAAGCGCAATTTACGGCCGTGTATCTCCAGACTTAATTTATTTAGAAATGGGCACTAGCTGGATCGGGCAATTTTGTCTCTTTGCTTATCATTTTCAGGCTTTCTCTTAAGAGCGGAGAGCTAAATTTTCAGGGCACTATATCGCAGCCGCGTACGCGATCAATAACGAACGTAAAAATGACAATGTAAAGTTGTTTTTCTTCGAGCCTAAGATCAATCCCTAAGATCTTTTGCCCAGCTTCTTGTCTACTAAGGATTTACGCTCCAATGCCGTGCCGCTTTTTTTTTTTTTTTTTACTATTGCGCATTAGTTTGTTTTGATATTTTTCTGCTTTTTTTCATTCCCGTTGTGTTTTCTGTCTCGCTGAATGTCTGCCCGTATAGCGCGTCATTTTTTCTTTTTAATTTTTTGATGGAGATGGAAATGGAGACTGATATAGATTATTTCAAATGAATCAATCTCTGGATCAATGCCATCGTCAGAATATTCGGCAAATACTAGACAAATGTACTTTGAAATTAATGAGCCGCATCGAGAAGTATTATTTTTTTTTGTTTGTTTTTGAGGAACCATTAGCGGTGGAAAACACGTCGGAATACAGCGACATCTATGTTGCATTTTGTGAAACATTCGTTAATTCCGTGATAATGACTTGCGGGTTTACTATCGGGCATTAAGAATGTTAATTACTCTTCACATCGCATGTGAAATTTCAAATTATAAATAATTTTAGTTTTTTTTTTTTTTCAACTTTCTGCACACAAAATAGCATCGAATGTCCGCTACATGCTAATGTGCCAAAGAGGATTTTTGGGGGTGCCGCAATATACTACTTTTTTGCAAGTTGAAGGGTTTTTTTAACTCGTGGCTCACCGATTGTTATTAAATGTGTGCCACGACACATTGTGCGGTATGTGGTCTTCGCGTGTGCCGCAACATTCTACCGCGGAGGTTTCCGGGAGGGTTTTGTCAATCCATGGCACACAAAATGGCGTTGAATTTATGTAGCATGGTGGTTACAAATGTGCCACAACACACGGGTGTGTCATATAGGGTCTACGAGGGTGCCGCAACACACTAATGTGCCATATAGCGTCTACGAGTATGCCGCAGCACTAATGTGACATATAAAGATTACTGTTTTGCCGCAGCACACTTAATGTGCCGCAACACAATAATGTGCCGCATAGGGTCTACAAGTGGGCTTCAACACACTTATGTGCTGTATTTAGTCTACGATTGTGCCGCAACACACTAATGTGCCGTTTAGGGTCTAAAAGTGTGCTACAGCACACCTATGTGACATATAGGGTCTACAAGTTTTCCACAGCACACTAATGTGCCGCATAGGGTCTACGAGTGGGCTGCAACACATTTATGTGCTGTATAGGGTCTACAAGTGTGCCGCAGCACAGCTATGTGCCGTATAGGGTCTACAAGTGTGCCGCAGCACACTAATGTGCCGCATAGGGTCTACGAGTGGGCTGCAACACATTTATGTGCTGTATAGGGTCTACAAGTGTGCCGCAGCACAGCTATGTGCCGTATAGGGTCTACAAGTGTGCCGCAGCATACTAATGTGCCGTATAGAGTTTACGGGTTTGCCACAGCACACTTATGTGCCATGTAGGGTTTACGAATGTGCCTTATAAGGTCTACAAGTGTGCCACAACACACTAATGTGCCGTATATGGTCTACACATGGGCCGCAGCACACCTATGTGCCATATATGGTCTAGAAGTGTGCCGCATAAGGTCTATGAGTGTGTTGCAGCACACCTATGTACTGAATAGAGTTTACGGGTTTGCCGCAACACACCTATGTACCATGTAGGGTTTAAGAATGTGCCACAATACAGTAATGTGCCGTATAAGGCCTAAAAGCGTGCCGCAACTCACTAATGTGCGGTATAAGGTCTACGAGTGTGTCGCAGCACCGTTAATGTGCCGTATAGGGTCCACGGGTTTGCCGTAACATTACTCTAATGTGCAGAATAGGGTCCACCGTATAAAATATCTTCTCGTAAATTTTAGACCCACATCCTTGTCCAACGGGACAGATCGCTTGCGGCGAGGGCACTTGCTTAGACGAACATCGTAGCTGCGACGGTAGACAAGACTGTCACGGCTCTCACGATGACGAAAGAGAGTGTGGTATATTTTGTTTTATTTCTTTTCTTTTTGTTATTTTTATTTTTTTTTTTTTTTGCCCTCCCTTTTTTTCTTCTTTTGTTTCTTTTGTTTTCCTACCAGTTCCTCGTATTTTTATTTCCAGTCCGATGCAACGGCGGTGCTTTTCATTGCGCCAACGAAAACAAATGCATCGTTTCTTCGTCCCGTTGTAACGGTTATCCGGATTGTTACGATGGGTCGGACGAGAGGGATTGCTCCAACGGTACGGTTTATATAACAGAGGTTTTGCAGTTTTATTTCGATTTATGTTTTTTTTCAGTCGCTTACGTACCCTATAATCCTACGAAATCTAACGTCGCTCGTAATAAGCATTTTTTCCCACATTAACAGATAATATTTTGAAAATGGGCATGGTGCGCAAGCTTAACGGCTATAATATTAACACCGTTAACTCATTACACGTCTGAAATTAATTAATATTACAGTCGGCTCTCGATATAACGAACAGAGCGGCTGGTCACGAGCAAAATGACTAATCCTCCATCACGTATTCGCATATCGGTATAACTAGCGTTCTGTATACCGAACCGCTTTTTATAATGAACGGTTCGGCCGGTTCCTTCGCTATCCCACAATTCTAAGCCACTGTTTGTAACGAACTTCGATGTCTTAGGGGTCAGAGAGCAAAGAATGTTCCTTTGCGTCGTAATTAAGATTCACATTTTCATTGATTTTAAGGATTGGATTTTAAAAGTTGTTATCTTAAAACATTCTAACGCTTGTTTAAGGGGTACTCAAAATACCGCAAAGCTACTTTAGCACGTAAACGCTCTTTAGTATGTGGCTAAAATTGTATTCCCGGTGTTTAATAGAAGACAAGTACAGTTGGGGCAGAAAAAATATGGCATTTAATGAGCTAAAAAGCGCTTGGTGTCAAAAAGCCACTTGAAAAAAATGAGTAAAAACAGATCCTCTCTGTATAACGAACGCTCAATGTAGCGAATGAATGTCCCCTTGTGGTAGGCAAATGACCATAGCACAAGTGCATTACAGGAAAGCCAACTTTTTGCAATTTTTTTTTTATTACACACCCTGTAAGTTAGCTTTCCTGCATTGCTCTCGTGCTATGTAAGGTTGCACACATGTTTTCTGTATTGTGTAAAAACAGACCTCTCGTTATAACGAACGATATATACAGAGAGAGAGAGCCGACTGTAGAAACATATCATTTCGATCTTCATACAAACTTCCGCACGAATATTTTTTTCAGACATTATAGTTTATAAAAGCGTTTTTGCAAAATTTAACCGATTTTTTTGTTTGGCTTATTAAGATTGTTGCATGAAAGTTTGAGTTGATTGAATATAATTAAAAACGACTAAAAATCTTAACGAATATATGAAGAAGGAAGGCAGGGAAGTTAACCGGTTATCGTTAACATTTGGATCGTGTTTGCATGAACCCGTTTGTGTGAACGAGCTTGTTTTTTTTTTTTTTTTTTGCATTAACTTTTTTGCAACTAACTTTGTTTTTGGTGATTGGCTGTTTTTTGCATGCGGTGGCAGAAGTTTGTGCCGAGTGGGAATTTGCGTGTCAAGACGGCTCTTGTATCGATGCCAGCAGGCGTTGCGACAATCGTGTCGATTGTAGTAACGGATACGATGAACACTATTGTGGTATTTCTATAATTTATTTTTGTTATGTTGTAACGTTTTTTATGTTGTTTTTTCCTCCTTGTTTTCTAAATTGATAGGATTGTTTTCGTTGCGACTTATAGCAAACGTGTTCGATGCTATATTACTGCGTTTGTTGCGGTTTATAACGAGCATGTTGTCGTAAACATTTCTGAGTCAAAAAGTTAAATTTTTATTACAATTTACAACAACTTTATCTAAAATAAAAGCGTATCGGAAAACATTCGGCTAAAATATTATGAACAATTTATACCTTTTATAAGACGTATTATTTAGCCGATAACTTTCCGTTTAATTTATTTAATCTTTCTCGTAGTCAAGAATTTGTAAGATTTATAAATATATCAAACCAATCTCTAAAATCTGTGTCTACGGCTGACATTTTTTGGTTTTTTGAATGTTTTATGTTGTGTTTGTGTGTTTTTTTTCCCGAAAGCCAGGCTATATTATTTTGTTTCATTTATGATTTTATGTTTTTATAAATAGTCACTTGCCGTAGCGATCAATTCCAATGTGCCGATACCAAATGCGTTAACAAAAATCAGAGATGCGATCGGGTTTACGATTGTAGGGATGGTTCTGACGAGCTCAATTGCACCGGTATAAAACATCATCAAACCCTTTTATTATTTCATTTTACAAGTTTTTTATTTATTTTTTCGTTTATTATTTTCTTGATTTTGTTACTTATGCAAAGCGATTGCAGTGACATGCACACCTTACGAGTTTACGTGTCGCGACGGCGAATGCATCGACGTCCGGCGTAAGTGCGACAGTCGTAGCGATTGCAGAGATGGATCTGACGAATGGAATTGTGGTGCGTAATACGCAAAGATTTGTATAACTAAAGTTACTAAGAACTCGGTGATGGGTAAATGGTTATGGATGTGACCTCTGACCTCGTGACCTTAGCCCTATCCAAAAAAGGATGTCCATCTTGTACCACATTGTAGCGTTGTATCTCATCGACCCGACACGTGTATCGTAAAGTTCAAATCGATAAATTATAAGTATTGTACTCTCGTGAACTATACAATCTTCTCCGGATGAACACATTTATAAAATGTCTTGAACCTTATCTAGGGTTACGAACCTTTCGAGCACCTCGCGTATCGTACAAATTATGTCCGCCTTTTCCACGGAAGGTCTCAAAATTTCAGAATATTAGAGTTTCTGCGTAAAACTAGACCAGATATGAAGAAGGCAAGAGTTATCGACTTCATCGTTTCAATTTTCCAAACTTTTTGTTATTGTTTCATTCCAGCTTGCCGACACGACGAATTCCGATGTGGCGACGGTAAATGCATCCCGGTAACCCAGTTATGCGACGGCAGTTACGATTGCAACGACTACTCCGACGAATCTAGCAATTGCGACCCAGGTAATTGCGCACGTACAGTACGGCTTTGTCGCTTAATACGGTGAAGTTTTAATTATTTTCATCAAGAATTCTTGATGAAATTCACTAGTAGACTGCAATATGCATTAATTGGATAATGATGTTCTAATCAATTAATTAACCTATCAACAATTAAACTAAACTGGAAGCTGAATTATGAAATGAATTACCAACTGATTCTGTTGTTAGAATAAAAGAACAACTATTCGAACTGATAATTGCACATGCACATGCACATGCATGAAGCACGTGCTTGTCACAAATATGGAATTTCATGCATGTGCCTATGCACGTGCTTGTCACAAATATGGAATTTCATGCATGTGCCTATGCACGTGCTTGTTAAAAATATGGAATTTCATGCATGTGCCTATGCACGTGCTTGTCACAAATATGGAATTTCATGCATGTGCCTATTCACGTGCTTGTCACAAATATGGAATTTCATGAGGCGCCATATTTCAACTCTTCTCATCCCACCATAATTTTGTCTTTGTTTTTTTTTTCAAATTTAGTTACTACGGATTGCGGGAGAGATCAGTTCAAATGCAAATCCGGCGAGTGCATCGCAGCCGTTTATCACTGCGACAGGAAGTACGACTGCAGCGATGGCTCGGACGAAAGAGAATGCGGTAATAAGCGACCGATAAACCCGATTACTCGTGTAATGGCCCCACCCATGTTTCCAAGGAAAAGATTTGTAAAAAAAGGGGGGCCCTTACACGAGTAAATACGATACCTTGCGCTAATCTTTCATAGATTACTCGTGTAATGGCCCCACCCATGTTTCCAAGGGTAAAATATGTAAAATAAAGTGGGGGCCCTTACACGAATAAATATGATACCGTGCGCTAATCTTTCATAACTGCACGTATTGAATATTTCCATTTTTTCTGTCGACAGATTGCGCCCAAGATCAATTCCGGTGCGCTTCGGGTCAGTGTGTCGGAGGTCACAGCCATTGCGATAACAGATATGATTGCGAGGATAGGTCTGACGAGGCAAACTGCACCACTGGTAAGCCGATAGAACTGATCCGTAATCTTGTTTCTAGTCCATGGTTTAATTTGTTACGTCTTAACCGTAATTTCAAAATAATTTTAACCGTGTTTGAAATTTAAAATGATAGTGTGCGAAATTTGAAACTACGTCTAACAATTTTTACGTCGTGTTGTCGGGGAATGCAAAAGCGGTGATTGTAGGCATCAACCGAGAGTAAGATTGAATGGCTCAGGGCCTTTAAGGTCCTTAGGGCCCTAGGGCTTATCTACATACATCAGCGGAGGAATACGATGCGGTGATTTCAAACGTTATGCCGTTTAGACGCTTCGAAACCCGCGGTCTTTAAAAAATTTTAACGTTGCGGGTTTACGGCTTTAATGATGAATGAATGGGTTAGGGTTTTAGGGCTTTAGGGCCTTAGGGTCTTATGGCCCATTTGCAGAAATTAGAGAAATTAGAGAAATAATATTCGGTGATTTTAAACATTACGCCGCTTATGCGCTTAGAAACCTGTGGTCTTTAAAATTTTTTACCGTTGCGGGTTTACGGCTTTAATGAAGAATGATTGGGTTAGGGTTTTAAGGTCTAACACCTTCTTCACACCGACCAAATCAAGTGCACTGATGTATATCAAGTCATGATCGAGTTGCGCGAATCCAATCAAGTTGTCTGCTCCACTTGATGTGGATCAAGCTGCACCTCGTTTCAAAGTGGCTTCACTTTTATAGTGTGTATGTTGTCCTCTATCTTGAAATGTACACTGAAATGGTGTTCAACTTTTAGGGCGCCCTGTATACTATGGTCACGTGACCAGTTTAACTGCATGAGTTCGGAGGTGTTAATTAACACGCAAAAGTTTTGCTTGATCCACATCAGTGGATTTACATCAACGTCGATGAGAATAAGGTGTTAGGGCCTTAAGGTTTTAGAGCCTTGGGGCCCATCTGCAGACATTTAGGAAATACGATTTGGTGATTTCAAAAGTTATGCCGTTTAGACGCTTCGAAACCCGCGGGCTTTTAAATTTTTGAACGCTGCGGGTTTACGGCTTGAACGAAGAATGATTGGGTTAGGGTTTTAAGGTCTTACGGTTTTAGGGCCTTTAGGTTTTAAGTCTTTGGGCCTTAAGGCCCATCGCAGACATTTGAGAAATACGATTTGGTGATTTTAAACATTAGACCGTTTAGACGCTTCAAAACCCGCGATCTTTAAAATTTTTGAACGTTGCGGGATTACTGCTTTAGCGAAGAATGAATGGTTTAGGGTCTTAGGGGTTTAGCGCCTAAAGGTTTTAGGGCCTTAGGGCCTTAGAGAAATACGATTCGGTGATCACAAACGTTACGCGGTTTTAAGCGCTTCAAAACTCACTTCAAAACCCGTAGTCTTTAATATTTTTGAAGATTGCGCGTTTACGGCTTGTTTAACGAAGCCGCTTTGCTTGCTCATTAATTAATTTAGCTATTAAAATTTCATCGATTTAATTTTATTTTTATTACCAAATGCCTGCTAACTTAAAATTTTATCATCTTTTGCCTGCCTTTAAACCCGCTCGATACGTCTAATATTCCATTCGCATCGTGCTTTTTTTATTTCATTTTCTGTTATTAGTTTAATCTCGTGTTTCGTATATTCTTATTTTCTGTGACCTTTGAACCCCCTCACCTTCCTCCACCTCCTCACATTTCAAATATGATTCGTCCGCACACAGATTCTTATTGTGACTCGCACCAATTCCGATGCGAATCCGGGTTTTGCATCGAAAGGGCTTTTCGATGCGACGGCAAATACGATTGTCCGGATTATTCGGACGAACTTGACTGTCGTAAGTATTTTAAATAACGAAACAGAAATCGTGTGTGTTTTTGAATGCAATTTGTGATTTTTTAATGCTTGCGATCTGCTGTTTCGGCTATTTTTATTTAAAATTTAAATACACCGCGTTTAATAACTCGAGAAAAACGGATTTCTAATTTATTTTTTAACCGTGTGTTTTAGTAGCTGTTTTTAATACTAATCGAATTAAAACCTCGTAGAAAACGTTTCTGGTTTTTTGGGAATGTTGAAAAAAAATAAATTTTAAAAATATTGCAAAAAATTAAACCTGCTTGCATCAGTGTGTAGAAAAAATGCATTTCGCAAACATCTCATGAATTGTGAACAAAAATTTAAAACTACTAAATAAATGTTGCTCTAAATACTCTAAATAAATAACATTTATAGCTCTTCGATATCGGTTTCACCGTTTTATAGTTTTTGATTAACAAGTTTATACATTTATTTTGAAATTTTGAACCTTTTTGATAAACTACAGAATATTAAATACATGTATCTAATAATACATGTATCTTTATGAAATACTTTTGGTGCAAGCTGATGTCAAAGAGCCTAAATAAGCATTTGAAAAATAATTAATTAATGTCGAGTGATTGCAAGCTGTCGTTTCTTAATAAAAAAAATTGATTAGCATCATCTTTATGAAACATTTCATATTAACAATAAGCTAAATTAATTTTAGCAATTAAATAGCACGAATTGTCATTATCAGAAATTCGTACATCAAAAAGCATTTTTTCCCAATTCAATTGTCTTGTCTTTCTAAAGCTTAATTAATATAGGATTATTTCTTTAATTAAAACACAAAAACAAATTCGATCCCATTGTTTGTGATAATTTTTACGACAGCTTGTTTAAATTAATTAACTAATTTGCATAAATTAAAATTTAATGAAGGTGAACAACGACAGTCAAAGGATTTATTGTGATTCTTAATTTTATTTTTGTGTTCTTTGTCATGTTTACTAATTTTAGTTTTTTTTTTTTTTTTTGCATATTTGCATCAGTATGAAAATAATAATTTCTTTGCATTTTTATTGATTAACAAAAGTTTAGTCGACTACAATTTTGTGTTTTTTGGATTTCTTAAAAATATCTCTTGTTTTTTTTAAAATAATTTTAGACGTTTGTTTTTTGGTAAAACACAATTTATACTAAATTATGATATGTTTAACAGAATTGTATCCGACTACTCTTACGTTTATACGTTTAATTTGAATTCATCGAATTGCGACAGCTTCGCTTCATTACTAAAAAAACATTCTTTTATTATTTCGCTGTCTATTTTTCTGTTATTATTATTTTTGTTGTTGTTGAAAAACTGACTTTGTGCATGAACAATAGTAGCAGCTGCTTCTTCCTTTTTATGTTTTTCCACCGAGATTGGAGGCCATGTGGCTTCGGCGAATTTCGCTGTGAAAATGGCCCTTGTGTTAGTGAAGAGTTAAGGTGCGATGGACGATTCGATTGCCCTGACACATCAGATGAGTTAGATTGTCGTAAGTCTTTGCTGCTTTTAAAAACAAAAAAAATACAACAAAAATCACATTTTCATTTTGTTTTATCATCATCATTATCATCATCTTCATCATCCCAATTTCTTCTTTTCTACTTTCGCATCGTTTAATAACTGACCGCTGCCCGCCAATTAATTAGATTGCAACTATCTCAATAGCAGGTTGCACCAAACTCATTGTTAAGTATTTTTGAGATTTAATATCAAATTTTAATTTGTAACAAACTCAGGAAATCAAAAATCCTAATTTTTTACAAAAGGGCCATGTAGCTACGCTGCAGTACAGTGGTGCACTGCAGCGAAGCCACCATCATTTATTTTAGGGGCTAATACAACTGAAAGCTTCACTGCAGTGCACCACTGTACTGCAGCGTAGCCACCATTTGGGGTTTCCCTGTTTTAAAAAAAACACGTTAACAACTTTAAATAAATGCAAAACGGTTGATTTCCGTATAAATACACCATTTTCTTTCTTTTCCTAATTTGAAATTTTGTCCTAAGTGTTACGGCTAAAAAGTTATAACTCGGGTTTTCGTGTAAAAATGGTCGTTGTTGAAAATCTAATAAATACTTGACAGCATGAACTTATTTTTTATAACTATAATTATAAACCTCTCTTTACTATATGTTGTTATAATTTTTTAAATTGTTTAAAATTATGATGAGTTTGGTGCATCACAGCATGACTCAAGTACAATTATTTTAAACTCAAATTCAAGAGCAGTATTAGAATTGAAATTTTTAATAATTGTGCTTGTTAATTTCGTGTTTTATCAACAAGTTCATTAAACATATTTTTAAAATATATTTAAAATTTGAAACCCAATTAAGCTCTATGAATTCATGATTAAAAATAATTGTATTTATGCTTAAATTAGCGCGTTGCTTGTAAATAAAAAATCGCCTATTTGCATATGCCGGCTTTTTATTATTTTTTTGCTAAATTCATTTCTCTCTATTATAACATTTGCTTAATAGCAATATGAAAATAATAAAAATTAAATAAGAAAACATGCTATCTTAAACTAAAAATCTAACTTTTGAGTTTGCGCTTAAATTTTATTTACGCGCATACATATTATAAGTTTTATTATTAATATAAAGTATAGTTTTTAAGTTAATTCAATTGTTTTTATTTACATTTGGACTTGGCATATCAGCAAAAAAAGGCCGGGCAACACAATGGAGGGCATCGGTGGATCGAAATAAAACATTTTAGAGTCTATTTTGTATAAAAATGCAATTAATCAAATTTGAAATTTGTGCTTTTTTAGCTATTCGTGGAAACATCTTACTTCGCACGTATCCGGATAGTCAAGTTATAAAACAAGGTATGTTTATATTACCCAAATTTCTATAAAAAAAGATTTCTAGTCTCCTTGAAATCCTTGAATCTCCTTGAATAAGTCTGGAATTATTCTTGAATTAAGTAAGCGTCAGATTTTCGGATAAATCCTTTGAAATGTACTGGAAACCTGAAAATTTGGTTTTTAATGTACACTAAAACCTGTGAATAGCGCAAACCATTGGGTGCACTATTTGGAGGGATAGTGCTATATTAGGGTCCTATTAAATCTATATGTGCCGACCGTGAGTTATCATTATTTCCAGGGCAGTGCCATAGATTAATAACTAATCTATGGCAGTGCGCTATATAGAGGGACGCTATTTACAGATTTTGGTGTAATGCTGAATAAAAATTGATTACTTATTGTTGTTTTTGGAGATATCTCAGAATTTACAAGCATAACTGAATAACTCAAATTAAATAAGTCCTACTGCAAATTATCAAATATATATATATATAATATTATTGTAATTTATTTAAAACTTATCGTTGAACTGAAGCAGCATCGTTTTTTCTACGCTGTTTTATTTGAATCACAGAACTAGAATAAATTTAGAACCCTTTTTTGGAATGCTTGCATGTGCCATCTTTCATTTCGGAACACGAGCATGTGCATTGGTTCACATGCTGAATGCACATGCTATATGTTCCCTTTCTTTATTTCATAAACAACAGGCACGCATCAATTCCTAACCAATATAAAATAGTGTAAAACGATATTTTGGAACACGAGCATGTGCATTGGTTCACATGCTGAATGCACATGCTATATATGTTCTCTTTCTTTATATCATAAACAACAGGCATGCAGCAATTCCTAACCAGATATAAAATATCGTAAAACTAACTAAATATTAACATTAACACTTTATTTTCCATAACTATAGGACGAGAAGTTGTATTCCAGTGCCGAGACGAAGGCACGCAAAGGGCAGCCGTAAAATGGAGCCGTGCCGGCAACTATCCGCTGCCCCCGGAATCAACGGACGTACGCGGAAGACTCACCATGCCCAATATCCAGGTCCACCACGGTGGATTGTACATCTGTTCAGTGGCAGGGGTTTTACCCTTCTCCAGGGAACAAACTACGGTTAATTTGACAGTCCTTTCGTGTAAGTACGATGTATTGTTTATATGATGGCCGTGTCCAAGAGTGTGACAAAATATAATTCAGAAACACTCTGATTGGAGATTCTTAAATTTAAAAAAAAATTATACGCTCTCCGTGACTACATTGTCTCACTCTTCGAACCGGTACGTTGATTGATTTTATAGCGTATGAACAACTTCTGAAATTTGGTTCAAATTTCCACTGCTTACCTCCTGGATGTAAAATCGATGGATTTGGTAAGAAATTATTGATGTGGTGTTTGAAACTATTGCTCGTAACATTTTTTTTTTAAAAATTACTGCCGCTTTGTAAGATCCGTAACTTATACGGCGTTTATTATTTTGGTTTTCGCATAACGAACATGTTTTTAATCAAAAATGTTCTCGATAAGTAGACGCGTATGAAAAATTACTTTATACCGTGTTATTTTCGGAGTATTGGCTGTTCTCGATTCATGTTTTATTTTGCGGCTTCATTTTGACATTTAGTTTTCCTGATTTTATTTATTTTTGCTTATCGGCTCTTCGTAGTGCTTGTTTTATTTCTGCGGCTTCATTTGGAGGAATGAAACTTATGTTTACTGTCCGCTTGATGAAACTTTATTCGCTGATTTAGATGAGCATCCCACAACGCGAAGACCCGGCGTATGCGATAGAGATCAAGCTACTTGTCAAAACGGCCAATGTATTTCACGCATTTACGTTTGCGACGGGGATTACGATTGCTCCGATGGATCCGATGAGTTGAGTTGTACAAGTAAGGCTCATTTTTAATCCACCCGAACCATCGACGACATCTAAATGCGGCTCTTCGTTAATTTTTAACCGCTTCCGTTATCCAGAGCCAGCATCCGGTTGCGAACCGCGAGAGTTTGAATGTAACAACAAGAAATGCATCCTGAAAATATGGCGTTGCGACGGAGAAAACGACTGCGGAGATAATTCAGACGAATCATTCTGCCGTGAGTTTTTCGAGCTTTTAATTATTCACAAGAACGAGGACCGTAATAGGTCTTAAATTTGTAACGTTTGGTATCGTAATGCTTTTTCTAGCTACGGCAAACCAGACCGGACATTGTCAGTATAAGGAGGTTAAATGCGGTGGCAACAGCGACCAGTGCATCCCTAAGAGCTTTCAGTGTGACGGAGAAATGGATTGTCTCGACGGAACGGATGAAATTGGTTGCGGTAAGCGTAACAATACTCGCGGATAGTTGTAATCATTACCTTGTTAGGAAGGCATTTTTCAACGTACCGAGTGTTTTATTTTTTTCTCCAGGTCCTCCTACGATAGTTCAACCTCCGCCCGAAAAAGTCATGGTCACCGTTGGTGAAACGGTAGTCATCGTATGTGTCGCCGTGGGTTCTCCTACTCCATTAATAAGCTGGCGGTTGAACTGGGGACACATCGGACCACCTCCTCGAGTCACTACCACCAGCGTCGATGGCCGGGGCGTACTAACCATCACGAACGTACAAGAAAGCGACTCCGGAGCGTACAGCTGCGAGGCAATCAACTCAAAAGACAACGTGCTGGCTACTCCCGATGCAATTCTCATCGTCACGCGTGAGCTTTAAACTTGATTCTCATTTTGTCCCTGCCGTAGAAATACGTGATTAATTTTTTTCCCTTCGTTCAGCTGGAATCGGAGTTTGTCGTTCACCGTTTTTCAACGTTGCCGCCAAGACGCAAAGCGAATGCGTACGGTGCTTTTGCTTCGGACACACCGATCAGTGTTTCAGTAGCAACCTCTTCGTTACGAGAGTACGTTGAAAATCGTTTTTTTTTTACTCCCAATTAGCTTTTTACTCATAATTTCTTATGATTTAGCTGCCGCACGGAACTGAGATTAGCGTAATTGCTGCTTCGCCTTCGTCGTCTGGTTCGTTCATATTTAACGATCAGCGCTATTCCTTGAATCAAGATTTAATTTTGCACCTGCCCGAAGCCCGAGAATTCCGCATCGATGACAGGTTTTACCGCCAGTCCGCTCCCAACGTAGTCTACTACTGGAGTCTCCCCTCACCGTTCTTGGGAAACAAGGTAAATCCTGCATTACTGAAATATTTCGTGAAAAGTTGTACGGTTGTAATAGATCTTATAATAATTTTCCTTCGTTGCAGTTGAACAGTTACGGAGGGTACTTGCAATATAGTATCGTTTATCGCGCTCGAAGCGGTGGAGCAAGACAGGTGTTCGCACCCGATGTTGTCATTACGGTAAGACTCATATTTTGCCCGTTTTAAAATCGGATAGATTTGCACCTATCGCTACAAGAAATAAGTACAGTCGACTCATGATATGTCGAACCGCCACGGGGATGTGACATTCGTTCGTTGCATCGAGAGGTCAGTTTTTAAACCTTTTTTTCGCTCCTAGGCGGCTTTCGTGGCGTTTTATACCACCTAGCATTTTTTAGTTCCTGAATGCCGTAGTTTTTTGACCCCAACAGTACTTCTGCCTTCTACTAAACGCCAGAAATAAAATTTTTGCTAAATGCCGGAGAGAGTCTGTGCGCTAAATCTCCTTTCGCAGTATTTTGAATACCCCTTAAATAAGCGTCAAATGTTTTAAGATATTAACTTTTAAAAACCAATCCTTAAAATCAATGAAAATAGGAATCTTAACAATACAACGGGATTTTCGTTGTCTCTGACACCTAAAACATAGAATTGCTGTTCATTATAAACAGTCATTTAGTATTGTGGGATAGGGAAGAGACAAGCCGAACCATTCCTTATATCGAGCGGTTTGTTATAAAGAACGTTTGTTTTACCGAGAGGCTAATACATGATGTATAGGCATTTTTTTCGCTATTCGCTATATCGAGAGTCGACTGTGATATGTTACCTATCCTTGTAAGTTGGCAAACACTGCTATCACCTTTGCAATACTACAGGGTTCCCACAACCTGGAAAAACCAGGAATGTAAGGGAATTTAAAATTGTCATGGAAAAACCTGGAAAAGTCTGTGAATTTTCCAAATTTGTCCTGGAATTTTTCTGAACAGGAGAATGTTGGGAAAAATTATGCCGTAAACTTGTTAAGCCATGATTGAAGAACATTAAATAACAAATTATTTTAAATATGCAGTAAAACCTGCTAAAGTTTACACCCAGAAAATGGGTGAGTTGGTCAATGTATACAGGTGGTCACTGTATGCAAAGACTATTTATGAAGGATAACATTCATGTATGCACTAGTTTGTACTAAAAGGTTTTACTTTAGGCCAATTTATCTTTTTACTAGTTTCAAATGTATTCAATTTTTTATCCATTTCCCATAGGAATTTTTTTACTAAGTAAAAAAAAAAGTTGTGTTAATTTTTTAGTCATGGAAAAATTTAAAAGTTACCTGGAAAAACCTGGAAAGTCAGGGAATATCATTCTGAAAAAAAATGTGGGAACCCTGTGTTAGATTTGCATTTACTCCTGGAAGTTTGCAATCACTGCTAGCCCCTATGTAATGCTAGTTTGCTCTTGCCCCTTTAAGTTGGCAAACACTGCTAGCACATGTGTAATGCAGGGTTGCTATGTCTATTAATGGGTTTAAATAATTAATTGATTTTTCTGTTGCATTAATTTCAATAGGGAAACGGTATAACTCTCTATCACAGAGGAACAACAATTCAAGAAGGCACTCGGCAGGAACTTTCGGTCCGATTTTACGAAGTAAGTAACTCGCACGCAACAAGAGTCAAGATAAGGCTCGAAGATTACGAGTAAACCGTGTTTTCATCCACCGTTTCAGGGAAATTGGTATAGACTAAGCCAGGGAAGTCGTGCCGATGGTTCGGATCCTCCGGCCACTAGAGAAGATATAATGCACCTTCTCCAAACGCTGGATTCGATCTATATCCGCGCAAGCTATGCCCAGGAATTCACGGAGTCGAGGTGTGAATCCGATCCTCCCACATTTGTCCCGTTTTAACCGCAGTCGCGCAAATCTAACATTTTTTTTGGTATCGTGAATTTCAGTTTGTTTTCGTTGCAAATGGACACCGCTTCGAGCGTCGACACTGGTGACGGTCGTGCCGCTTACGTCGAACAGTGCACTTGTCCTCCGGGATACCAGGGATTGTCTTGCGAGGTTGTGTATCTTTAATTCCGCCTTTAGGTAGTCGGTTAATTCTCCCCTGTTCGTACAGTTAACAATCTGGTTTTGATCTCTTCTGTTCGGTAGTCTTGCGCTTCTGGATACAGCAGAGTTCGTTCCGGCAACTATTTGGGAGAATGCCGAAGAACATCTTGCGAATGCCACGGACACTCGGAGAGCTGCGATGCCTCTGGAAACTGCTACGTGAGTGTCTCGAGCTAGTTACGGCATCAAATCGGTCTTTTTTTTAGTGAAATCCCTCCTTACGGACACCCCTCTCCAGCAGACACCTCTCCTTACGGACAATTTTGGGATTCCCCTGCCCCAAAGTATAGGAAAACAATGTATTCTTACCCCCTTCACAACGGACACCCCTCTAACGGATGTGGACAACCCATTTTTTTTGTCACCAAGATATAAATTGACCTTTCCTAAGCGGACACACTTATAGGGTGCTTTCACATGGAGCGCTTTTCGATTTTCTCAGTAGATTTAATTAATTTCTTATAATAATTACTATTATGTGTGTGTTATTCTATCTAGTGCTCGTTACGGTTACCTATAGAAGCATATTGTATTGAACAAAAATGCAAATTAACCGTTTTGCATTCCTATATATGTATACAATATGGTGTGCTCACATTATGAAACTTATCCACGATATGATAAGTTTAACGGAGGCTTGAGTGGACTGTCTGAGCTTGTGATATTCTGTATTTTTACACTAATGATTATATTGTAATGGTGCTTCGTCTATTTGCATTAATTTCACATGTAATGATGGCTATAGGCAGACATGTTGTGTCCTTCAAACAGGAAATTAGCTCCTCTCAGCCTCCGTATCTATCAAATTATCCGAATGTAGACAAAAAAGCGCTAAGATTAGTAACGTAAACCCTCCTATAGTGTGTATAATGAAGTTTTTTATTTTTTTTAAATTTCTACCGCCCTGCTTCCCCCCTTCCCCCCCTCAAAGGACACCTCTCTGCAACGGACAACTTTGTTGGTCCAGTGACTGTCCGTTACAGAGAGATTTCATTGTATTTTCATTAATTAACACAATTTATACATCACCGTTCACAGAATTGCCAACATAATACGGAAGGGACGAGATGCGAAAGATGCAGAGCCGGTTTTTACGGCGATCCGAGAAAGGGAAATTCATACGATTGTCAGCCATGCTCTTGCCCGTTGAGCATTTCATCGAATCAGTGAGACATTTTTCGCTTTACGGATTTTGAAAAAAATTTTAAATAAAAAATGCAAGATACGAACGAAATTTTAATGATTTAGGTTTTCACCGACTTGCTTTTTGGACACCGATAATCAACCGACTTGTAATGCTTGCCCTCCGGGATACGGAGGACGATTGTGCGATAGATGCGTTAGCGGATATCACGGGGATCCCTCGATTCCCGGACAAGGATGCACTATTAGTAAGTAGTTGCTTATCGTAAGATTTAAGGAGAAATTAATGAAGTCTAGGAAAACTAATCGATTGAACGACACTGGTCAACGCGGCTTATAGTTGACATTTTTTTTTACAAATGTAGCTCAATCTCCTTGCGATCCGATTGGAGCTATTTCACCGATACCAGACCTGCGAACAAGACTTTGTCAATGCAAGGTACTTTATAAACTCGGTTATGGTTATCACAATCAGTAAACAGATTAACTTAATACGCTTTCTGTTCAGGATTTCGTTGCCGGACCAACTTGCTCGCAATGTCAGCCCGATACGTTTAACCTTAACGAACATTCCCTCGGAGGTTGCATTAATTGCTTCTGCATGGGAATCACATCTTTCTGCGGAAGCTCGCAGCTTTTCCGTGCCGAAGTAAGCGAAATATAAACTTTAAACAATTTTTTATCGATTTCAAGCATGCTTTGATCAATTTTAGATAAGTTTAAACGAGTTTAAATATTATTTTTTAGGAAACTCGAGCCGGTTTTGAGATAACAAATCTTTTTATTAATTTTAAACAAGTTTTGATCAGTTTTAAAAAAACGTTTGATCAATTTAAACAAGTTTTTTTTTTAGTTTAATACTAATACACGTTTTGATCTATTTTAAACGAGCTTTGTTAAGTTTTAAATGTGCTTTGTTAAATTTTAAACACGTTTTGATCAATTTTAAGCAAGTTTCTATTCATTTTACACAAGTTTTGATCAATTTAAATAAGGTTTGATCAATGTAAACAAGTTTTGATCAATTTTATTCACGTTTTGATTAATTTTATACACGTTTTGATCAATTTTATACAAGTTTTGATCAATTTAAATAAGGTTTGATCAATGTAAACAAGTTTTGATCAATTTTATTCACGTTTTGATTAATTTTATACACGTTTTGATCAATTTTATACACGTTTTGATCAATTTCAAATAAGCTTTGATAAATTTTAAGCACGTAATAATCGATTTTATACACGTTTTGATCATAATTTTAATTGAGTTTTAAATGGATTAATATTTTAGGAAACTGTCGAGCTCTACTATGATCGAGCCGGTTTTGCGATTACAAATCTGGACTTGAGTCAGATCGAAGAGTCGAACATCAGAGTAAATCCTCAGAGCCGAGAACTTACTTTCACAGCTTTCCGTACTTTGGCTCCTGGAAAACTTTACTATTGGAAAGCACCTCCGAAATTCCTCGGCAATAAGGTTTGTAAATTACTCCGAACGCTTTTAGTCGATGCCGCTACGGAACTAACATTTATCCCTTCCTGTTTTTTTTATCAGCTGACTTCTTACGGCGGTAATCTGACGTACACAATCCGATACAGCACCGCACTTCAAGGAGTACGAAGCCCGGGACCCGACGTCCAAATCACGGTAAATTAACTGAAATTTTTGATCGGATAAACCACGAGCGTAACGGTTACGTAAATCAAAATTGAAAATATTTCGTTTCGTGGCGATAGGGAAATCACATCGAACTGAACTATTACCATCCGCATCAACTTCAGGCTCAGACGACGGAAATTATAACGGTGCCGCTGTTTGAGGTAATTATTTTGTTGTATCTTATAGCTGTGCAGTTTAAATAAATTTACTTATGATTTAAAATTATGTTTTGGTAGCGATACTGGAAGCGAAGCGATGGACGACCTGCAACCCGAGAACATCTTATGATGGCTTTGGCTAACTTGAACACGATGTTAATTAAATCTATGTATACCGATCAAATGATTGATACGAGGTTAGTAATTAATTGCAATTTAAGGGCCTTTTTGGTGCTATTTCGTAATGTTTAATACGTATAAATGCAGGGTTCGTATCTATTAATTGCAATTTTGAGCAGAGTTCATTTTTCGACATTTAAGCTTACTAGTTTTACTCTAAGTAAGCTTTGATCAATTTTTAATAAGTTTTGATCAATTTTTAAATAAGCTTTGATACATTTAAAAATGTTTTAATCGATTTTAAACAAGCTTTTATCATTTTTAATGAAAAGTTGATTAATTTTATACACGTCTTGATCAATTTTGAAAATGTTTTCATCAATTATATATTAGCTTTGATACATTTTAAACACGTTTCGATAAAGTTTAGGCACGTTTTAATCAATCTTAAATACGTTTTTATCAATTTTGAACAAGTTTTAATCAGATTTAAGCAAGTTTTGATAAGTTTTAATAAAGTTTTAAATAAGTTTTGATGCATTTTAAACAAGTGTTTATAAGTTATAAATAAGCATTGATCAATTAATATCAAGTTTTAATACATTTTAAACAAATTTTAATCAACTTAAGAAGTTTTAAACAAGTTAAATCAAGTTTTGAACAAGTTAAATCAAGTTTTTAACAAGTTTAAATCTATTTTTCAAAACAAGTTCTATGAATTTTAAACAAAATTTGATAAATTTTAAATGAGCTGTTATAAATTTTAAGCAAGTTTTGATCATAAGTTTGATGAATTTTAAACAAATATTGATAATTCTTAAATTTTATTAAACTCGATGTGCCGCTCAAGTTTCTGCTAAGAATTATTTCATAAATTATTTCAACATAAAACTTGTACATACATTTATTTCTCTACAAATTATTTTGCACAATTGACATTAAAGTCTGCATATTCTCCTCTGTGTAAAAAGATGTTGCTAATGTCATGTTGCTTGCAGTATTAAGGACATAAAACTGGAGACCACTGTCAATTATAACAACGGACAACGAAGGGCAGTCGAGGTTGAACAATGTCGATGTCCTACCGGATACAAGGGTACCTCATGCGAGGAGTGTGACGCAGGATATGCCCGTAGCGGAGGAGGATTATATTTAGGTTTGTGCGAGCCGTGTTTTTGCAACGGACATTCCAGCGATTGCGATACGGAAACCGGCATCTGTAAAGTGAGTTAAAAATCCTGCCTTAAATCTAACAACTATTTCAACAACTGTGATTATCATCGGCAATTGTTTTGGTCTTTCGCCACAGAATTGTCAACATAACACAACGGGAGATTTCTGCGAGGAATGCGCACCTGGTTATCGCGGAGATGCAAGTTTAGGGACTCCGTACGCTTGCCACGTTATTTCACGTGAGAGAGAAATTTTAAACTTTTAATTTTTTAAACGCCGCTAACCGGGATTGCATTTTTTTAAAATTCGTCCTTTTGATTATTTTTAACAGCGAGCACTTTTTGTTCGTGCGATGCTAAAGGAACTTTGCACGATAACTGCAGCACTTCTAATCGATGCGTCTGCAAAGTAAATATTTATATTTTCCCGCTCTGATGTATCGGGTGTTTGAAACTTTGTTAACTTGCGATTTCCGTTTCCTAGAAACATGCGAACGGAGATAGCTGTAACGAATGCCAATCCGGATTTTACAACTTGGAGGCTAATAATCCGGACGGATGTAGCAAATGTTTCTGTTTCGGACACACCGATAGATGCACCAGCAGCTCCTACTTCAGGAAAGAGGCAAGGCTCATATTTAAACAACTTACGAACGTCTTAATTAATAGAGTAGAACCCTGTAGAGAAGATTTTCAAGTGCACGCTACGGAGCCCTCGGCCGTACCGGATCTACCATAAATGTATCATAGAACCCTGTCAAGAAGTTTTTCAAGTTTACGCTACTGAGCGCACGGCTTGTGATGACGTTACGACCGCTCCGTAGCGGATCTATCGTAAATGTATCATAGATCCCTGGCAAGAAGTTTTTCAATTTTACGCTACGGAGCGCACGGCTTGTGATAATGTCACAATCAGTCCGTAGCGGATCTATCGTAAATGTATCGTTGAACCCTGTCGAGAAGATTTTCAGGTTTACGAGGCTTGCAATGTCACAACCGCTTCGTAGCGGATCTACCGTAAATGTATCGTAGAAAAACCGTAAATGTATCGTAGAATCCTATTGAGAAGTTTTTCTAGTTTACGCTACGGAGCGCTCGATTTGCGATGACGTCACGACCGCTCCGTAGCGGATCTACCATAAATGTATTGTAGAATCCTGTCGAGAAGTTTACGCAACGGAGCGCTCGACTTGTGATCTCCCGACCGCTCTATAGCGAATCTACCATAAATGTATCGTAGAAGTTTTTCAAGTTTACACTATGGAGCACTCGGCTTGCGATGACGTGACAACTGCTCCGTAGCGTTTGGGTTCTTGGGTTAGAAACGTAATGCATCGAACCGAAAATTCATTTTGCTTTTTCTTAGATCGTACCGACTGGATCCGGTTTCGAACCTCACGGTTTTACAGTCACGGACCGTTATCAAGTGACTCATTCCGACACTGGTCTCACCTTCAACAGCAACAGCAACGAACTTCAATACACGTACCCTTCTTCGTCCACCGAACAAACCCACTTCTTTTCCCTGCCCTCGCAGTTTACGGGAAATAAGGTAATTGTTTAACGCGAACCGCTTTGGAAATAAATTATTTTAACAATTTATTTAACAAGTTGTTTAACAAGTTACGATATTTTGTTCTTCGTCATTTAGTTGACGTCATACGGAGGAAAACTTAAATTCACGTTGAAGTACACCGCGCAAAGAGATGGCACACCGATACAAGATGCGGACATTATTATTATCGTAAGCGTCACGCTTTTGTTTGATTCCCCTTAACTAGGACCAATTTTTAATATATTTTTTTTGTTTAGGGTAACGGCTTGAATTTGCAGTACACTAGCCCTACAATGTTGCATCCGGACGGTTTAGATAACTTTGAGGTTCCTCTGACGGAGGTAATGATCTCACGCGATAATGACTCGGAGAATCTCGGACTGTATCGATACACACGGTTTTTACGTTTTTTCAGGCGCACTGGCAACTTAGCGATCAACGCTTTAGGGGCCCGACAACACGAGAGAATTTCATGAACGCGTTATCGAACATTCAAGCCATACTTATCAGAGCGAGTCACCATACGCTCATGTCCGTCGTCGTTTTGACCAATGTCCGTATGGACACTTCCGTTCCGCAGTACACCGGCCAGGAGCTGGCCAATGCCGTCGAAGTGTGCGAATGTCCTCCCGGATACAACGGACTTTCTTGCGAGGTAATAAACACGCGATCATAAAAACAAACTAGGGATTTGGGCTCACGATGGTTGATTTTATGAATTTTCTGTTAAGGAATGCGCACCCGGATATATCCGAGGCCCTAGTTCTGGTGGAAATCAGATGGGAGAATGCATCCCTTGTAACTGTCACGGTCATTCGGAACATTGCGATCCCAACAGCAGACAGTGTCAGGTGAGTGAGGACATTTGAGATTTTATTTTGGGTGAAGACTGTAGCACCAAAGTTTTAGATTTAACCTAAGATTAGGTCCTGTTAAATTGCACTTTTTGGTCAAGAATGCCCCTAAAGGTTGGCAAACACTGCTAGCACCCAAGCAATGCTGGTACGCTCATGATTAAATCTAAGAATGGTCAGGGAAAACTGTTGAAGTCAGGGAATTTTAAAATGTCATTTCTGGTGGAGCCCTTTAGGATCAAGTTTTACATTTAAATTAAGACAAGGCCCTATTAAATCGGACTCCTAAATTAAGAGTGCCCCTGAAAGTGGGCAATCACTGCTAGCACCCAAGCAATGCTAGTTTGCTCATTATTTCTAAAAATGGTCAGGGAAAACTGTTTAAGTCAGGAAATTTGAAAATGTCATTGCTGGGGGAGCTTTTTAGGACCAAGTTTTACATTTAACCTAAGATTAGGCCTTATTAGAATAAACTATTTGGTTAAGAGTGTCCCTAAAGTTTGGCAATCACTGCTAACACCCTAGCAATGCTGATACGTTCATGATTAAATCTAAGAATGGTCAGGGAAAACTGTAAAAGTCTGGGAATTTGAAAATATCATTGCTGGGGAGCCCTTTAGGACCAACTTTTACATTTAACCTAAGATTAGGCCTTATTAAAATAAACTATTTGGTTAAGAGTGTCCCTAACGTTTGGCAATCACTGCTAGCACACAAGCATAGCTGTTTTTTTCATGATTAAATCTAAAAATGGTCAGAGAAAACTGGAAAAGTCAGGGAATTTTCAAATTTATTTTCTGGGGGAACCCTGTTTCACATTATTATTTAAAATTGCAGAGATGTCATCACAACACAGTGGGTCCGAATTGCGAGCGGTGTGCCGAGGGCTATTACGGAGATGCCACCGTAGGAACACCCGATGATTGCAGACCTTGCCCGTGTCCTCTCAGTTCACCACCAAATCAGTGAGTGGTTTCACCTCATCTTTTAATCCCCGAAGAAATTGAATCCTGCGCTAAAATAACCCGACTTGTTTCGATAGGTTTTCAAGATCCTGTTATCTGGACACGGATGGTCAACCAACATGCCAAGGATGTCCGGCTGCGTACACCGGACGAAACTGCGAACAGTATGATCAACAAAACATTGTCTTTTCTCAATTGTTTATTAAATGAATGGTTTTCTCATCCGTTTTTATGATTTACCTAGATGCGCGCCTGGTTTTACGGGCGACCCGAGAACACCCGGTGACACTTGCAGACAACCCGGTAAACTTTTTCGGTTTTTAAGGATTTTGTTTTTTAGTTAAATTATTGCAAGGTATATTGTGATTTTTTTTTCAATCTACTTTTAGATAAGCCGTCCGCTAGCATCGTGGTTCAAATTCAAGAACCGAAACATCAGCAGGTTTCGGAGGGCGACACTGTGACTTTTGTCTGTGTCGGGTATACTCAGGTTAGAAATGTATGTGTCGGCTTTCGTTGTTCTATATCGTAGCTTTTTTATATTATTATCGTAGAGAAACGGTTATGTCTTTTTAGAAATTGCCAAATCAAACATGTACTTTTTTAACCGTTTAACAACCATCGGACCTTTGTCGTTCAGAAAAGTTTAATTGTGAAATAGTCTAAATTGTTCCATGTTGTCGTTTTTTCAATTTAATGACAGTATGGAAATCGCAGGACAATTTGACAAAAAATAATCACTTGCGATGATTAAAATAATCATTTTCTATCTCCATTAATGCAATTATATCGTGAACAGAATGTCCATAAAAATTAATCGCAGCATTATGATCATTAAATTTTTAGTAAATTATTTTCTGAACCCAAAATTTTATAATTTTACGAACAGATTGTCCATAAAAATTTATTGCAGCATTATGATCGTAACATTTTTAGTAAATCGTTATCTATACCCAAAAATTCAATAATTTATACGAACAGATTGTCCGTACAAATTAATCGCAGTGTTATGATCATAAAATTGTTTTCTGTACGCAAAATTGCATTAAGTTTACGAATAGATTGTCCGTAAAAATTAATCGCATCGTTATGATTATAAAATTTCTAGTAAATCGTTTTCTATACCCAAAAATTCAATAAGATATACGAACAGATTGTCCATAAATATTAATCGCAGCATTATGATCATAAAATTTTTAGTAAATTGTTTTTTGTAATCAAAAATTCAATAATTTTGCGAATAGATTGTCCGTAAAAATTAATCGCAGCATTATGATCACAAAATTTTAACTACTCGTTTTTGAGTAAATATTCTTCTACAAATTTTCTAAAACTTTTTTTCTGAAAATGATAATATATAGACTACATTTAAACATAAACATTATAACATTTATATAGGCTCATTTTTCGATTAAACTTTTCTGTAATTGTTCACACCTAACAAATCTTTTCCGGCAAAATCTCTCAATTCACATAAAACTGCTGTTAATCTTAAAATTTCGATGGCTGAGCATGTCGCTTTCAGTTTTCGTGCTTTTACCGTTATTACGCGTTGTAACGTATTTTATCCTGCTTCTCTCGAGTGTCTATTTCAACCGCAATTTCTTCTTCTTCCTCTTCTTAATCTTAATCTTCTTAATTTTAATTCTTTCTTCGCTTTGATACCCGTTGCTATATACTAGAAGGGAAAAGGTAAAGCAGGCTCTGGTTCTCGGCATAAACAACCAGTAAGCATTACCGTAATTTTCTTACTAATTTCACGGATTTAATTGTCGCATGTCTGGTTTTGGTATCGCTTGTACCTGATGCATGTCTCAACTTCTGTTTTGTGTATTTTAAATTAATTTGTGAAGCTTTTAATATTCGGCATGACATCATAATGCTCGTAATAATGTAATTTGAAATACTGTCGCTGGTTTCTGTATCGGTAATGTTTAATTTTATCTTTCAAACACTTAATCGTAACTCTTAAATGGGTTGCATGCAAATTTGGGACATTTTTACACTTTATAAAATTAAGTTTTGTTGTAGTTTTACGTAGATGTTTTACGCAGATGTTTTACGCGTGTATAACCCATATTATTTTTGCATTTAAATGTTGTACTATGTAGATAGTATTTGGTAGTATTGTTATAGTATGCGAGATTTTACGAAATGCCCACATCTTGAAAATAATATAAAGCATTTTTATAATAGCAATTGCACAAAATTAAAATCTTGGTTTTAGAAATAAGAAATCTCGATTTAAATACTATAATTATACCCAAACACTAGGGAATGACATCAAGTAGTAATATGTAAGCGGACGAAGTAGGAACTTTGATCAAAATTGGATTAACTTAATTTATCAAATTAAAATAAATTTAATAATAGTTATTTAAAACCCGGAGAAAACTGAATAACCGGGCAAGAATTATACAACCGAAGTACGAAGAAAGTATAAAAAGATTAAATCTTTATTAATCTAACGTATAAAAAGATTAAAAAGATAAAAAAAGATTTAATCTTTTTATACGTTCTTCGTACTTTGGTTGTATAATTCTTGCACGTTTATTCAGTTTTCTAAGGGTTTTAAATAACTATTATTAAATTATTTTTAATTTGATAAATTAAGTTTATCCAATTTTGCGCAAAGTTAAATAAATTTGACAATTGTTTGCAATTTGCGGACAAAATAGGCGATTGTCAACAATTTCAGACCTTAATCTTCCGCTTCGTCTATTTGACAAAATGTTGCCGTTATTATTTTTTCCATTTAATAGTTGTTTGCAAATTGGTATTTATTGCATATAGCTCGTGTGTATAGAGCTTGAAGTGTGCTGAAGTGTAAATTGCATGCTAGAGAGATAAGTCCGTAACTTATAAAATTAATTTGAGATTTTTTTGACCTACAGGTCACTTACAACGTGTTGTGGACCAGAGAAGATGGAAGACCCTTACCATCCCAAGCTCACGAAACCGCAGGCACGCTTACAATACGCGGACTTAGGACCGAGGATTCGGGAACTTATTTGTGCACCGGATCGGATCTTTACGGAGAGGCAACCGACAAAGCTTTCCTCAGAGTGGAAGGTAATTACGGAGGATTTTTTAACCTTTTTTTTATTTCAAATATTGTGTTATTCGATAACGGGCTAAAATATTTTTATCCGAAATGCCAGCCTGCGATTTTCTGACAGGTAACGTAAATTAATCCGTTAATTTTTGCGAATGAAAATTGTGTTATTACGAGCATCGCAAATGTAAGAATGTATTTTATTATTACTACGGCAAAAAGCTTGCTCTCGTATCGTGGATAGTTCAAGAGGTAACCGGGTACTTCCGATATTTAGTCCGGCGCATTATCGAAACCTTCTTGACTCTTTTATTTGAATTTCAGGTTACGCGACCAGTTCTCCGACCGTGCAAATCGAGCCTCGGACCTTGGAAATAGTAATCGGACAGCCGGTGGAGTTCCGATGCATAAGCAGCGGTCATCCTGCCCCCACGATACGATGGACCAGGGGCCATAACTCGCCTCTGAATCCGTTCAGCAAGGTCCAAGACGGCGTCTTGAGAATCCCAACGTCTTCTAGATCCGACGAGGGAGATTATTACTGCGTCGCTACAAATTCTTTCGGATCCGATCGAGCGAGAGCAGTGCTGATGCTGAAGGACGGTGAGCAAAAAAGACCCAACTTTAGACGCAGAGTCCGTATTACGGATTTAACGATAACTGCATTTCTTTAGATGGTCCTTCCGGACATCCACGAGTTACGATTTACCCGCAGAGCTACGATTCGAGAGTAGGCGAAACGGTGAGGTTCGACTGCCGAGTTGAAGGAGCAATTCCGGCATCCATTACGTGGGCTAGAGCTGGACAACCGCTGCCAGTAGGAGGCGTTCAGGTAGGTCACACCTCGATATAAGCCCGAGGATCCACGGCTCATATGTATTTACGCTTTTATTCAACCGTATTTAGATGGACAATATGTTAGTGCTGCCTTCAGTTGACGAAACCTGTCAAGGAATTTACATTTGCACCGCCTTAACCGCTGTCGGACCGCAGCAAACGCAGGCAACTCTAAACATCATACAAGGTAAATCAGTTCTCTCATGTCCGTGAAATGTTTCTCGATTAAGGGTATAATATCTAAAATTGAACTCACGTCCACCGAAACTCAGATACCGATCGACCCGTTGCTACAATCGAGCACGAGCAGCAGACTGTGCCTCAAGGATCGACTGCCGAAATCCGTTGCATCGTTACCGGCCACCCGACTCCGACCATCGAATGGATCAAGGTTTCGGAAAATTTGCCCGCTAATCATCAGGTAATTAACATCTGGTTTCCCCCATCCACCAATTTAAGCTGCTACGTGCGACTTTGCTGACGCGGTTCTAACTTTATCTACGTTTCAGATTGTGGGAACGACGCTGAGGATCATTAACGTGGCCGTGGCGGATCGCGGAGTTTACGTTTGCAGAGCCACGAATCCCGACGGAGTTGCCCAGGCTTCGGCCATATTGGAAGTGGAACGTAAGTCATGAAAATTGTGTCCTGTTGTTAAAAATAACGCTGCTATTGGTCGCGTAAATTTTGACGATATCATAAATGCGTAAATTTTGATGACATCGCGAGCGCGTAAATTTTGTCGACATCGCGAACGCGTAAATTTTGACAACTTCACGAATGCGTAAATTTTGACAACTTCACGAATGCATAAATTTTGACGACATCACGAATGCGTAAATTTCGACGACATCACGAATGCGTAAATTTTGACGACATCACAAATTTGTTAAAATCGACACTGCTCATGGTCGCATAAATTTTGACGACATCACTTATGCAGAAATTTTGACACTGCTCATGGTCGCGTGAATTTTGACGACATTACGAATGCGCAAGTTTCGTTTTTCAGGGAGAGAACCACCGGCAGTCGAGCTCTATCCTGGAAACACCCAAACAATTACTCGAGGAGGCAGCGCGCTGTTCCAGTGTAGGGTTACGGCCGGTGCACCTTCACCTCAAGTCGAATGGACGAGGGAAGACAGAAGACCAATCTCGCAGAACACCGAAATTCACAATGGAGGAGTTATCAGGTAGCGTTTTCAAATCTAATGATATGTCGTGTTGCTTATAAAAGCGGGTGAGGATGTGTTTTAACATTTTTACTAAACGCAGGTTTATGCACGTTACCGGCGAAGAACAGGGTCGGTATGTTTGTACGGCCAAGAACGATGCGGGTTTGGTTACCGCGGTTGTCAGCCTCGTAATCCAAGGTATGTTGAGTATCGTTTGTTGCCTTGCGTTTTATGATATCGTAGTTGGAAAATGCGACACTTATTGCTTTATCGTAATTAGGCCTTCCTGAAATCACGCTTTCGCCGCCAAATCCTTACACGGTTTCTGTCGGACAGTCGGTGCGCTTGGAATGCCACACGAAGGGCGATCCGTTACCTTCCGCGTACTGGAGATCAATGCAACCTAGAGCAACAACTCGGTAATCCATATTTTTTTTATAGAAATGAATCCTTTGCCATTGTGCAATAGCAAATTTGTACAATTGTTAAAATAATATTTTCCGCTATGTTATAGTACGGGAACCGGTGGATATCAAGAGTCGGGGGTTCCAGGAAACTCGATCCTCGAAATCAGTCGGGTTCAGTTGGAAGATGCCGGATATTACATTTGTACGGCGCAGAATTCGGCAGGAACTAGCGAGGAACGGTTGCAGCTTATCGGTACGAGATTATCGTTGTGGATTTTTCCAGTTTTTGTACGTAAAACCTTATCGGCAAACCTTTCGTATCTGCAGTTAATCAAGGATACGTGCCACCGCAACCACCGCCGCAGGAATTTGTGGTCCAGGAGGGAGCGCGTGCCGAATTGCGATGCTCGACTTACGGTAAGATCTAGTTTCTTAGCAAAATCGTCACTTACGCAAATGCTATTTTTATTCAAAATCTTGGTTGTTCATGTTTGCAATTGTTCCGCTTACAGGTACCGATAGCAGCCAGTTTTTCGTTCAGTGGGTACGTAGTGACCGCCGTCCGATGCCCTCCGAACACACCATACACGATGGGGTCCTTACTCTCTACAACGTACAACGACAAGACGCTGGCGAATACAACTGTCTCGGAATGAGGAATGGTACCGTGCAATTCTCCGTTAGCACAACCGTCGTCGTTGTCGGTGAGTAAATACTCCGCTTATTTTACGATTTAATTTTTAAATTAATTGGTAAATGCTGATTCTCATAATAAATTTGATGTGTACCTCGTTATACGTCCGCTTTGTTTGCAAACATTTTGTTTGTTCATATTCACTTGTTATGAATATGACTTGCTTTATATCAACCTTATTTGCGACATTTAATTGCAGATCGCTAATTACATGTAATTTGCGAATGCTATTTTGAATCCCCGTATGTATGCTACACTGCATAGCACTTGTGCATTGCGAAGAAGCTAACTTTTGCATATTGCGTGTTAAAACTAGGGGCAGCAAGCTTCCCCGCAATACACATGAGCTATGCTAGTTTGCCAACATTCGGGGATCCAAACTGCCATTTCGCAACTTTGCGATCGATGATCACGTGTCGCAAATGCACCAATGATACTCAGTCGTAGACGTTCTACGACAATCTCAATTGGACATTTTGGCCTATCTTTAACGGTTTTTGTTTAAAAATGTCAACAAGGTGCAATAATAAAGTTATACCGAAATCCTAAAATGACATTTTCCCAAAAACTCAAAAAAGATGAATTTATTGTAAGCTCTGTCATAATTCATATATATATTTTTATAAATCAGAAAACCTTAGTTATTAAGCAGTGTTTGAATAATTTTATACAACCCCCATCGATGTATAATGAGCTTTTTTCATGGGGAACGGATTAATACTCTGTAACGGCCGGATTAAGGGCGTGTTATTTTGGAGATAGCTCAAATTATAAGCCTAAACTAGATAACTCAAATTAATTCTGTCTAACTGCAAATTATAAAATTATTACTGTAATTTAGTTAAACATATGCGGAAAACTAAAGCAGCATCCTTTTTCTTGAACTGTTTTATTTGAATATTAGAACTAGAACAATTTTAAACCCATTTTTTGGAATGCTTGCATGTGCCATCTTACATTTCGGAACGCAAGCGTGTGCATTGGTTCACATGCTGAATGCACATGCTAATATTCCCTTTCTTTATTCCATAAACAACAGGCATGCAGCATTTCCTAACCAATATAAAATATTGTAAAACTAACTAAATGCTGCATTCCATCTTACATTTCGGAACGCAAGCATGTGCATTGGTTCACATGCTGAATGCACATGCTAATATTCCCTTTCTTTATTCCATAAACAACAGGCATGCAGCAATTCCTAACCAGATATAAAATATTGTAAAACGGAACTAAATCTTAACATTAACAGGGCGTATAACGAGGTACCACTGCAATTATTTAAAAAAAAACATTTTTCACATACTGTACCTCGTGTCGGTATACGAATCTTCGTTTCGGGTGTCACTTTATGCATTTTAGTCGTGTTTACAGTATCTAACCGTATGTAGACTAACATTTATTTATTTTTACTTGCATTTTTTTTTTTTTTTGGACTAACAGGAAGCAGAGGTAATGTTTGTAAAATAATGAGAATTTTAGATACGTGTCGTAATTTCGCAAAAATGAACAGTTGGAATAACACCTGAATTATTTTTTTTGCCGCATTTTAACAAATTGGAAAAATGCTTCAGGAGGGCGTTGTGAGTATGACGCAATGAGTTTGTAGTCATCGTGGGTGAAAATTCTCAAACTGTTTGGTTAAAGGACTCTTTTACGCGTAATTATTAAGCGTAAATTATTAAGAGCCGCGAAATTCTGATGGGTCCTAGTATAAACTACAGTTTGAGAAACACTATATTGTGAGTCTTAGCGAATGTGTACTTAGACGTATGATTGTTGTGCTTGAGCACGTCGAAGCGCATGCTTGCACCCCTCAATGTCTCGCTTGGTTTTAAATGTCGACGATAAGGGGAATTTAACGCTAACTCACCCGCAATGCTAAAAATTTCATCAGTCAATTTTTATTTAATGCTAGTTGCTTATTTTTCAAAATTTACGACAATAGAGTCGTAAAACTTAGCGTTGCGGACCGCGTTAGTTTCCCCCTTCATTTCGAGTTTCGGTTAATTCAATCCTCGTTTGCTTTTTCAGCTCCACCGAGATTGGACGTTAGTCCGGTGACGGTTACCGCGCGACCCGGAGAATCGGTTACGTTCAGGTGCTCGGCAACTGGGGATGAACCAATCCACGTTGACTGGCGCAAGGTGGAGGGCAGTTTGTCTCCTTCGGCCATTGTCCGAGGAGGTGATTTAGTCTTCCAAGGAATCTCGGTGACGGATGCGGGACGGTACGTGTGCACTGCGAGGAACCACGTCGGTGAGGCGGAAGGTGTCGTGGAAGCCTACATTAATGGTAAGTTACCGTAAAAACGTTTTACTCCGCAAGGCGTTTAAATTTTTATCGAGACCGGGGTTGCCACTGACCTGCAGAGTCAGGAAAAGTCAGGAAAAAAGTGTGATGTGTACCAAATAGTCCTCAATCTTATTGCAATAAATGCAATAAATGTTTGTTTTCATTTTGATCATTTGTATAAAATGTGTTTTTTTTTTTCAGATAACCTAGTAATGTACAAGTTACAAAAGTTTAATTATCAGGTCAGGCAAAGTCAGGCAAAATTTGTGATTATGGTGCTAAAAGTCAGGCAAGACGGTTTTGAAATATCGGTGGCAACCCTGCAAGACGTAGTTTAGTACCCGAAGTGTTCGGATAGTCTTATGTCTTTTACATTGCGTAAAATTTGTGTAAAATTTGAAATATCGGTATTACAGTTTTCGGGTTTTAAGATTCCCTCCCCCAATAACTATTATCCCCACCATTTAATGTGTCCGTAATCTTTAAAATGCTGCTTCCGAAGGATCTTTGGCATCTTATAGACAACGTGTCGTCGTTCATCCCGGTCACGAGAGTAAGTAAATGTTTGCGGATCGCTGCGGAGTTGTTCTCGTTACAGGGCACTAAACTTTACAGCGCTTATTTAAACTCGTATTGCGTATTTAAATCCGTATCGCGTGCCGAGGAAACTTAAAATCAGAAAATATGGTTAGAGCTGATAATACGCTTAGATCCGAGCCAAATAATCCCGTTTAAACGCAGATATCTAAACCCGTATCGCGTACCGAGTAAACTTAAAATCATAAATTACGGTTAGATCCAAATAATCATGTTTTAAGGCAGGTATCTAAACCCGTATCGCGTGCCGAGGAAACTTAAAATCATAAATTACGGTTAAATCCAAATAACCGTGTTTTAAAGCAGATATCTAAAACCCGTATTGCGCACCGAGGAAACTTAAAATCAGATTATACGGTTAGATCCGGTGATACGCTTGAATCCAAAACCAAATAATCACGTTTTTCGCAGAACACGGATGCGGACAGGAATCCCCGTGCTTGCCGCAGGGATGCATCGGCGATTGTGGACCGAACACTGTCGATGGCCAAATCGTACAACAAGGTTGTGATGATGAATCGGGACAAGCGAGCTGCACCGACGGTAGTTTTTAAAAATAAGAGTTTCGAGTAAAAAATTCATTCCGAGGACTGCTTTTTAACACATTTTTTAAATCGATATCTGTTGAACGGACTCGCACGTAACCAAATTTCGTTATTCGGTCAAGCTTTCTACGTTAGATTTTGGTTCATTGATCAAATTTTTAGCGTAGGTAACGGCACGTTAACAACGCACCAACTGTTTCTGGTTACTTGGGTAGTAACAATTTTATTTCGAAATTAAAATGTTAATTTAACCGAATATTTAACAAGATAATATTTGAGAGAGACAATGTTAGATAAACAGACATTAAATTGGTAATTTTTAACAAATGCTACGTATCGTTCTGTGGGATCTCATTAAGGGGTTCTGCGGTATTTTTTATATAATTAGTATTTCATGCAATACAGTAGTACACTTTAACTAAATTGGTGAAAATATAATTTATCAAACTGTTATTTCAAACGAATATAATCTAGGACAGCGGTGCTCAAATGTTTTTTCGCCGCGGCACCCTTGTCGGGCTAAATAAGTTTTGCGGTATCTTTGTTGTGCTAAAAAAATTGTGTCACATGCGGTTTGCATAATTACTAAATGAAGAAAAAAACAGTGAAAATTTTTCATTATTTCCTGGTGTTGTCATGTTATAAACACGGATTCTACAACTAAGGGGCCATGCATAAATGATGTCACGCTT